>KN835222.1:0-67549 GCA_000827255.1 Suillus luteus UH-Slu-Lm8-n1
AAGTTTCTTGAAGGCTCAAACGCGAAGTTTCATTTCGAAGTATAGGCCAACATTAAATATATATTTATATTTCTTATTGTTGATGACATTCAGCCGGCAACAAAATGTTCGCTAATGCTTCATATATTCCTTGTCATGCAAGATCTCTTAAAAATTTGAAATTTTATGTATGCTTACAAGACAAGCTGAATATTAAGTATTACCTTGACATTTCACACGACATTCAGACTTGTCTTAAATATTGCGAACCCCGTAGTGACAGTACTACGGCCTAGAATGTCGCAGGAGCTGATTCGGAGTTGAGTCGGAGTGTCAAAATCAGGTAACTCGCGCCACAATTATGCCTCTGGGTGACCTTGGTAAACAAGGTAATGTACTTCTTTATTGTACTTACTTGATCTCAGCGTTGAAATTGGTCTGATGTTATACCATGACCACAGAACACTGTAACATAACTGAGTCTCCTTGTCTTCATTTTCACATTAATGTAACTCACGATCTACATGACCAGGTACTGGTGCGCAAGAGCATTTATCCAGTGGCGCAATGCGCTACAATTGGCTATGAAGCGATTTTTACAGTTAAGTACTACTTTAAGTCGCCACCTCATCACTGGCATTGTCATTGTCATTTTTATGGTCATCAAATGAAATTGAGAAAAAAAGCAAAGCGATGGTCGCTGAATGTCTGGCAAGACGAGCGGTAACCACGCAGGCCCAGCCAGTATAACAACTTAAATGAACATTACTACTGGGATATCACCGACCTAGTTCGTCTTCCGCCGTATAACTCACTCGCTGAGATGCCTTCCAAAGCAAGAGCACTGTTCGAACTCACCAGGCTCCACTGGTTCCCAGTGGGGTGCGACTTCATGTTTTGGCCCTTTGGTAAGGCGGAAGATGATGCTGAATACTTGTGATATTTAATTATAACTTATGTCTAGGTTGGGCCTTCTTGTCGGCAGCCTATCGTTTGTCGTTGCCGGTGAACGAAGTTGTTAAGACTACTTTATTTTTTGCATTGCTGGGCACACTGGTGCATAGCGCAGGTTGTGTCATGAATGACATGCTTGACCGCGACCTCGATCGTAAAGTTGGTAGGTCCCAGTCCAATCCTGACAGTGATTTTTTGGCATATTCAATGCGGCATAGAACGTTCACAGGGCCGACCGATCGCATCAGGAGTTGTCACTAGGATAGAGGCTTCAGTTCTTCTGGCGGTTCTCGTTGCCGCCCTCTTCTACTTGTTTTCAACTTGTGGCATCAAAGCGTGAGTAGATCACTCAAAAAATATCGAAACTTCTCTGACACATTATTTAAGTTTCACACTTGGTGTCGTTGCACTCCCCGTTTGTATCACGACGTATCCGTTGATGAAGCGCTGGATGAACTGGCCTTCTTTATTCCTCGGTATGATTGTTTATTGCATGGAGGGGTGTTTAATCTTATCTTTTCCAAGGCTTTGCTTCTAGCTGGGCTGTCCCAGGAACGTGGGTTGCAACGACTGACCAGTATGATTGGGGTATAATCCTGAACATAGCGATTGCATCGTGCTGGTAAGTGCGGAGGAAGGCAATTGTCATCGAGTCATGCTGATAATGCCTCTTTAGCTGGAATTGTATCTACGACACCATTTACGCATGCCAGGTGATCACCTGAAAGATTCTCGCACTCGGAGGCATGTGCTGATCATATCGTTCAGGACGAGAAGGACGACGAGAAGGCCGGAGTCAAGTCCATGGCAGTCCATCTGGGCAAAGCTATTCGTCCTGTATTGACTTTATTCGATACGACCTTCTTCGTGTGTCTTTTGTGGGCTGGTTACCTCAACGACCAGCGTGTTCCATTCTACATGATGAGTGCCCTTGCTCCGTTCCTTCTGTGTCTCTGGCACATATGGTCTTTTGATCGAAATGATCCCCAAGACTGCTGGAAAAAATTCACGGTGCGTACAGTTGCCATAGCCATGTATCCTAATTTTAGATTGTGTGGCATTTCAGGCAGGTCGTTACGGCGGGGCGATGGTCTGCGTTGGATTGATCGCTGATCACCACTTCAAACTCTCGTCCCCCGCGGGTTAAAAATCCAATTTCATTTCACCGAGCTCTTTGTAATTTGCGACGCATGGTCAGGAACTCTGTTGCGCGATTTGCAGCATTAATACAAATTGTCTCGTAGAGCCAGAAAGTTACACCTGTAAAATATAATGTTTGACCGATTTGATAGTTAAGTCAATGCATGACTGGTCGACCTATAGGGTCTTCGAACTCCGAGGACAATAAATTTGAATTTATTTTTTTCCTTTTTAAAATAAGCTCAGGCTCATATCCAATATCATGAGAACGTTGAAATTATTATGCAGGGTAGGATAAAATGAATGATTTTTTGGGAGATCTGACGCGAATGTTGGTTTTCATTTGCCCCCGTGCGACGTGTTTCAAGTTTCAAAATCAGTCTGCAGCTGTGAGGCCTTGAGGAGTCGAGAGGCGCTCGCACTAGTAGGTGATGTGACTGAGGTTGAACGATTGGCTTACATAAGCAACCGTCACCAAAATCCTACGGCCACATTGAATGCGGGCCGCATGTACTACTACTGTTCAACTGTTGTGCAGGACATCAGCGCCAGCTATAAGCTCATTGTCATATTTGCAGTGATATTCGAGATGTGGCACCACTGAAATGAGCTACGTGGCAGTTTCCCCGGTCACTGATAGCAGATTGGCAATATTACATCCTTGGTCGCGGAGCGTTCAGTGCGCAACTTGAAGTAGCGGCTAACCGCTGGCACGTTTGTATGTGCCGGTCTGGATCTCATCGGTGACTAGCTGGTCAGCCGGAATCATCTCAGGGTATGTTGACGAACTTTGAAAAAATACATCGCCACCCTAACACGAGTCGTTTCCAAGATCAGATCCGTCAGATGGCATCGCAGCTCATCTCCATAGTCATCAAGAATATTTCTAGATGCGTGATGTGCTGCGGGTTTCTGATATGCAACTTTTTAGGACCACATGACCCAGCTATGAATGATTATGAGACCCCTTTGCGGTGAGCGCTCCCGGTGGTCGGAGCCAGCACCAACACATTCAAATTTCCTGCTACTACATAGGACTGCATCGATGTGGGTCTTTTTTTGCATCTATATTTCCAATGTCGTTCTCCCAGTTTCCTCTGCTCAATTTTCTCTCATCCACACTAGACCCGCGATGGTCGCAGTCGAACGAATTACTCATATTGGAACCCTTTACCTATATTTCCTCCAATCCTGGCAAGGGAATTCGTACACTACTCCTCGAGGCTCTCAACATCTGGCTTGCAGTCCCATGCGAGCAGTTCGAGATCATAAAACATGTCGTTCAAATGCTTCACAATGCAAGCTTGATGATTGATGACATAGAGGATGACGCGCAACTGCGAAGGGGACGGCCCGTGACGCATAAGATATATGGTGTCCCGCAAACTATTAACACTGCCAACTACGTGTATTTCTTGGCCTACAAGGAGCTCGCGAAGCTGAGAGGATTGTGTGAAGACGGGGGTGAGGTGAGGGTGGGAGGCGTTAGGGATTTGGATCTAATAGTCACCGAAGAGCTTTTGAACTTACACCGCGGGCAGGGGATGGAGATTTTGTGGCGGGATTTGTTGCAGTGCCCAACAGTGGAAGAGTATATCTATATGGTCAACAATAGTACGTCTGCCCCATTGTGGCATGTCACACTCTAACTGTCAGTGTGCAGAGACTGGCGGTGGTTTTAGGATGCCTGTCAAGTTGATGATGGCACTCGCAACGAAGAACCTCGATGTGTGAGTCTTCTCATTCTAACCATACATTATAAATAGTCACTCATGAAATCCTTAGTGATTTCATTCCTCTGGTAAATATTATTGGGGTGTACTTCCAGATTCGGGATGACTACATGAACTTGCAAAGTACAGAGGTAAGCTTGTCATTTTCCTGCGCCTGTACCTTGAGTGTCTACAATAAGCACCATCTGGCCGTCATTAATGATGCTGGATCACTCATGGTACATCCGTAGTTTATGTTTCAAACTAGATGAAAGAGCTTAAAGGCGTTATCTAGTACAACAACAATAAGGGCTTTGCTGAAGATCTCACAGAAGGCAAATTCTCTTTCCCAATTGTTCACGGAGTCCTTGCGGATGACCAGAATAAAGTTGTGACGAGTGCGTAGATGATACCAACATCCAGGTGCATCAATTGTTCAGTCTCATACAGGTGTGCTGCAAAAACGTCCAATCACACCGACTTTGAAGCACCACGCCATTGACTATCTCCGGACGAAGACAAAGTCATTTGATTACACACTTGGGGTGATGCACAGCTTGGAGCAGCAGGTCTGTTTGTTTACTTGGCCTGCAAACTCGTTGTTGAATTTCTGTTTTGCAATTCAGGCCCGGGCAGAGATTGCACGTCTCGGCGGGAATACTAAGCTCGAGATGATGCTTGATATCCTTCATGTGTAAAAATGATTGGTGTGGGATGGAGATCTGTGATGAGGCCTTTAAATCTAGGAGAATGGCGGCACAGATAGTCAGCAGATGCGAACCAGGTCACAATTTTTTAACTTCATTTGTGCGGTCATGAGCTCGAGGTGCCTTCATTTGATCATAATGTCTTTATGTAATACAGCTTAGCGCTCACTGTAAGCTCACGGGAACGCGATTCATGATTTATAGCTTGCGCTTTGCGCGCTAGTCAGTTGCACAACCTTAGTAGACGGTCTTTCTTTATTCGTTGTTGCAGTGTACTCAACTTGTCCCATTGGGTCGATTCCTTCCAGAAACCAGTTTTTCGTAAGTAACAATTGTGAATTTTATTGGATGAAAGTTGAGACAGAGCTGCGCTCAGGCTCAGTCATCCTCGCAACCACAAGTTGCTCTATGTCTTCCACTATACCTCTGTCGGTGCTACTGCAGCTTTGAGCACTAATTCTAATGCAATAATAAAACACGCTGGACGCTTCAGACTAGCTCCTCATCTGTTGTGCCTCTACCGAGTATACCCATGACGGCCATCATTGATTTATTTTCTCGTTACTGTTCCATTCATTTCATCACTTGAGTCTACACAAGGAGGCATGAAGGCGTTTTTTATTTATTGCACACAAAACTGGAATCGGCTGCCATCATGAGATGTAACCAAGATGAAGGCACGCGAGTGGACAAATATATGGTTATACCATGTAGAGTGTAGATAACATTTGTGGCAAGTACTGAAATTGATCCCGCATACCTGTGTCCTTGACATGCGAGCCCATGCTAACATCGGTCCCAAATTCAAGCACGCGGTTCTTCCACCCATCTTTCATGTTATAAGAAGCTTCAGTAATAGTCTGGGGAGCAGCGGATGACTGGAACCCGACCCTGAGCAAGGGCTCAGTGGTAAATCGGTCCTGCGCATACAAACAGGTGCTGTTCTCAAGCGCGGTGCCCAAGGTCGAGCCTTTTTGCCAACCACCGTTTTTAGAATAGGCAAATTCCTGCACCCGATTATCGACAGTGATGTAATACACACGGATCTGTCATGATGAAATGAGAACATGATTACTATATACGAAGGGTTAGCGTTGAAAGGCCATACCTGTTGTAAGTTCTTCCATGCCACGGCTGCAATGGGCGTGTCGATACGGGCAGCAGGCATTGTAGAAGTGGTGAGCTTCAGGAGGGTATAGATGGTACTTTTTGTGTCGTTCAATGTCATTTCATAGATCTGGTAGTCTTCGTTTTGAAAGTAGACCCGAAAATTCCCGTCCTCATTCTGCACGCCGGCTATAGTGGTCCAGAATAAGTCGGTAGGTAGAAGGTCTGACATGTTTGGTGATTGGGAAACGGCTTCTGAATTGGACATGATTGCTATAACCCGAGAAGATGGATATAATCAACCGTGGATGTGGCTAGCTTCGACTCACATTGGTAGAAGGTCGTTGATGCGATGTCTGTCATTGAGCCTCCAGGAAACCCCTGTCTGGATTATTGTGCGGATATCAGTGGTTCCTTGCTCGGAAGTAACGACGAGATGACGAGTCAGTAAGAAATCTCCGTGGTGTCTGGGCATAGATATAGCTGTTCCAGAAGCTGCACCCAAAGTTACATATAATCCAGGGGCCATGACTACATAGTCTGTGAATTCGAGGTATAGGGCAGTGCGTGACACACCTTTGGGCCAGAAGCGCTGAATGGACTGTGATTGCCGATGACAACGGATTTTGCTTCGACGCAATGTTATTTCCGCAAGCAGCTGAGGCTGGTCCTGCAACTTGAATGAGATCAGTGGTGACGACAATTAATGTTTTGACTAGCTGCTTACCCGCACGAACAGATGCTAGTCTGCGCTTGCCGCTGCCTCGGAGGTGCACATGTTGTCCACTAAGTATCTGGATTCTGGATTCGAGCAGAGAGATGACTTTGTCCGTGACATTCAACTGCAAGCAAGTAACCGGAGTAGAAAGTTCTGTCGGTCGGGCACAAGCCGCACAACAGTTTGGTGGCTAGATTGATTGATCGAAAACCTCCCATTGAGGACTCGTAGTGACTGCCCGGCAGCTGGACTACACGACTTCCGACCTGTACCTGCAGCAACACGGTAGTTCACGATGCGTCTGCCTCCGAGTCACCACCTCAGGTTTCCATAGTCAAGTTGATTCCGAGTGGTTGAGGCAAAAAGACCGAAATCCGACGTGTCAAACACGATCATCAATGAAGTGAACGATATTCACTGGCATACTCCAAATACAACATGCTTCGTCACTCCTTTCTAACGCATTTGCTGCTCGTGAACTTTTCTAGGAACAACTGCAAAGATAAGATTCGCAAGTCTCTCAGTCTAAATTGGAGGTCCAGACACAAAAGTACGAACCACCCTACAAAGTTCTCGACCGCTGACGACGGTGCAGGCAATGTGCGAACACTTGCTTTGATCGCAGACCGGCAGTGTTCAAATATTCAAGTTCCGATCATCTTTATTTGTCAGTGCACTAAAATTATCTTCAACATTTTATCGCCCTACTCCACGCCGCACGCCAACCGCACGCCAATTTCAAAACTAATCTGCAATGATATCAAACAACACTTGTTAGGAGTCTTTTCCCACTCAACATGTGCACAACAGCTTGGTTTGAGTCCCACCTCCTCAGCTTGATATCAAGTGCTTTTGAGAACAATGCTAGTCTCGCCCCCTCGTCTTTCAGTCCCTGCAGACCTTGCTATTGGCACTGAAAGAGCAGAATATGCTCATTCTGTTTTCTGTATAAGGACTCACGTCCGTGGTTTGGATGTAATTGTCACCCCATCTTTGAAATCTCGACGGTTGAAATGACTGCAGCAGCACCAGCCTCGGTCTGCTCAAAATATGTCACACTGATGTAAGTGAATTAATTGACTATCATCTGACTTTGTAGTTGTTTACACACAGACCTGAGTGCCCGTGGAATGACATCTCTCTCCTGAGGTCCTACCATGGCAGCATCTCGGGTCCTAGATTTTCCTGGATCGCGGTGATTCATAGCCATCAGTTCTAACCTCGAAGCTACAATATTTTCGGTGTGTAGTAGCACATGTTTGTGGGGATAGGCTGCTCACGATGGAGTCTCGCCCTTATCAACATCGTTGACAGTTATAATGACCAAGTTATGACTGCATTATCAGCCTCGGCCGTTAAAGTTAGATTCGCTGTTGTCATAGGTTCAGCACTTCTGGCTCAGAGATGTATCACGCGCTGCGCTGTGCGGGAATTGACCGACTATTATCTGACTATACGGTCGTGGTCCCTGGATGATATACTGGTCTGGGCGTGCCCGGAGTGCTAGTGACGTTCTTTCTTGGCTGGCGCACAACGACCGCATCTGAGGCCTGCGGACCCGGACCTTCTGGATCACAGTCAGACAGTGTTAAGCTGGGCAGGGATCTGACTGCCTAGACACCGCTGAGACTCGTACTGCTTCATTTGTTTGAGTCTTTTTCCAGCCGAGGGGTCATGGATATCCGCGCTATACTCCTAACAGGGAATGCCAGTGGAGGTTTTAAAGCAAGACTCATGGCTTGCTTGACAGTCATCCCATCAACGCCCAATCTACCAAAGTGAGTTACAGTTAACAGCACATCCATGGTTGATTTTGTTCATCTTCACGGGTTGCAGCAAACATGACCGATTCAGCAATTAAGTCAGACCTTCTGCCCACCGACTTCGTTGGAACTACTATGGCCGGTGTACAGAACGAAGATGGCAAATTTCGCATCTACTTCCAGGACAAAGACTACCAGATCTGTGAAATGTCCTTGAACGACCCACAGAGTACATCCCACACCATCCTCAAACTCACCACTGCCGATATGCCCGCTGCCCGTATCAACACGCCCATCGCAGCTGTGTCATGGGACAACTTGCGACAGGTATGAGCTGTTGACCACCATTTCGTGCCACATAATCCCATGCTGACTTCATCGTGGCAGATTCGCGTGTATTACATCACTGTGAATAGCCAGGTTCAAGAAATGACCTACACCCAAGGCGTTGGTTGGCGCAGGGACGCGCGTTTGGGCATCGCGGTTGACAACAGTACCAGCTTGTATGCCCAGCACCAACTCAAGGAGCCCTTCATGAGGGTCGGGTTCCAGTCTTCTGTGGCTCCCCAGACTATCACAGAAGCCTGTTACTATCAGAGCGGATGGAAGACTCGTGTATTGTAAATTGGACGAGGGTATTGGGTCGCATGCCCAGGAAAGAAGCTGTGCCATCGTATTGATTGTACTTACGTGAACTTGCAATGCCACGTGTGGAAGATGTCAGGACCATTCTCTGCGATCAACACAACCTGATAAGTAAGTATCCGAAGAAGCCCGAGGAATTGGGATATGGTCCAGGCAGCGCATTGTCAGTATGTGACTGATGGTGGTCTGTGCTGGGTTTTTGAAAGTCAGATCAGTATGATCAACAATACAGAAAATAAGGGAGAATCAGAAAAAAGTGCAAGCAATGGTATCATGGACGTCGGATAGCCTCGTCTATTTGTCGAACATCAGAGGGTATCAGTTCGAGTGGGACAGACAACCTCTTTCGCAGTCTTGGTCAAGGCAGAGTGCCAGTGTGCATTGAGGGTGCAATGATATCACCTTAGAATTGTGCAGTTCAAAGTCGAGACTCCAAAGTATACGAAGCTCGAAACTATTTGAGGTGACATGAATACAGATACAGATGGTACGACTGCCTACACGATACTAGCACGCTTTGCAACCGCAGCATGTGCAAAGAGCTACAGTTCGATCGTGACACTACTCGTCGTATACTATACTTGCCGGGCTCCTATAGCAGTTTAAGGGTGCAAAATAATTAAAAAAAGCTATGAATTTGGGCTTACCGCATTTCAACACCCTTTGCAATGTTCTCAATCAGCGAGGAAGTAGATCAATGAAAACAAGTCGCGAACCTCTTCCTCCCAACTGATCTGTGCTTTCAATTCCGTGTGGCCGAACAAAATGATTACTTCATAATCAATCTGATAATAGTTCGATTGATCTGCGGCAGCTTTTTTGGGACGAAGTGTTCGGGATAGCTTGCCGAGGTCGGCACGAATCGTGCATAGCGTGGAGAATGAGGCTGAATTGGATCAAGTCAGCATCAGCGTAGTCGAGCCGCGAATAATTCATACACCGTTCAACGTCCAACCACCGCGGGTCTGGAAGCGCACCCTTGTAACACATTATGTCTGTGCTTGCGCGCTTACATGCAGCAAGTGATTTTCGGGTAGTAAAGAAAGACTCCCGAAATTCACGTAGCTCAGATACTTGAGTTCCCTGTAAAGCAGATCAACATGTATCAAACGAGTGTAAATGTTTTATTCACCTTCAGCAAGATACTCTGAAAGTAACCGGGGATACGCCGATCGCCAGCGATATCAATGTAGCTTTTGTGCTGTCGGGCCAGGTGTTCAAGATCTTGGGAATCGTACAGAGTACCGCAATTAGTGCCATAAGTGGCGCGTGCAACTCGAGAGGACACTAGGTGGTCAATGTAGAACGATACTGCCCCATCAGCAACAGCCTTGTTGCTACAGTTGCCTGATAAGTAGAAGTAGTCACATTGATAGTTGAAGCTTACGCATGGGCATCAGGGCGACAGAAGCTAATACATAGAGGAAGAAAATATTCCTGGAGCTTCGCAAACAACCAGTCGCTGGCGGCGAAACCACCAACCAAGCAAACCATCTTCACAACGATGTCATAATCCGCCTGGTATATGAGCGAAATATGATGCTCACATCAATTGGAGTCAAAGCCGCGCGTCTCTGCTGCTCGAAGGCCTCGATGATAGCTTTAATGGATGGCTCAAACAAGTCGGCGACATCCTGGCTGTACAATAAAACGTGAGTATTGTGAGGAAATCATCCCAAAGAATATGGACGAACCCAGCCAATTTCAATTGTCCTGATCGAATGTCGTACTTCAGATCCTTGTCACGGATAGTACCAAACCTGATGTATGATGGTTCATCAGGCTTGCGGAACCGAAGTTTCGTGCTATAGTCGAAGATATCCGCCATTTGTGCGATGATCGTAGGGTTGGAGTAGTGCTCCGAGCCCGAAAGCTTCTCTGTATAATCATATGGCTATCAGTTTTCGATTCCCTGTATGGCTGGTTCATTCACCAACTTTGTAAAAAAGTCCGGGCGCGACTAGTAACAAAGACTGAACCTTGCAGGCAACCTGAGAGGCCTTCAGCAAGGGAAAAACGCAGGAAAGCGGGACTCGCATTCAGCTGGGGCAATCTCCTCGAATGAGGTAGGAGATAACTTCATTGAGTAGGCGCTGAGATCAATGGTTCCGCCTCCGGCATCAATAACAATGACTCCCTTGCTGTCAGATTGATCATCCTCTTCGTCGGAGTAGTCTGACACATCTAAAGGGGTTGTAGAAAGTATGTTCGATGCAATCACGTTGGTAACACAGAAATGGAGACTCGCTTCGCCCTCAGTCAAGAGGTGCACGTGAGATTGCTCCTCCTTAGATGAGATCAGGCCAGCGAGCTCGACAGCGCGTCTAATTTGTTGTTGCTGTTGGCCTTCCCAACCGTTCGGATGTGTGAGCACGAATTCAATAGAGTTCTCAACCGATCCCCAGAAATTCAAATGTGACTCCTGGATATAAGTTCGAGCGCATCGGAAGAGGTAGCGCATGAAGTCAGCAAGAACTTCTACTGCGGATTTGCCTCGTGGGAGAGGTTCTATATCGCCATCCCGTATATGAGACGATGCCAGATGCTTGGCACGAAGATGAAGTTTCCACCTGACCAAGATTAATATATAGTCAATAGTTTTCCTCGAGGATATACATACCATGCGAGCTTCACCCATCCCTCGTTTTCTGCCTGTTCGATGACATGTTCTTGTAGAGCCTCAGCACCCACGGCACGGACGTCTCCCTGAAGGTCGTAGTAGAGAATTGATGGTATTTTGGAGTCACCTCCGACATGCTCTTGCGCAGGATATCTGCAATCCCACCATGAACAAGAGACATAGCGCTTGATCTGGCTACTGACCTTGCTACTCCTCGAATCACAGGCACCTCCCCTGGGTCTAGCATGCAATACGAAACTCCACTGAACGTGGTCCCAACATCAAATGCAAGCACTAGCTTTCGCGTTAGGCCCTTGTACGGTTCCCGTGGAAGCATGATAGTAATATGAAGGCTGGAAATTCATGAGTTGGAGTTTATATGCAATGGGGCACGCTTTACATTTCAAAAGTCACATACCGAGGTTGGAGGCGCAGATCAAGGCGTGTCTACCTCGTGTAATAGTTGATTGTGCTAGGATAGAGTAAACGCATGTCGTACATCTCCTGTGACCTGTTCTGAATAGGGCAGACCTTCCAAACAGGAGCCCTACGCCCAGTGTCACGTACCATTCACTGTGACATTTATCGAAGTTCAGATCTTACTATGTGCATGATCAAGGGGCTTGGAAGTTCGAAGCTTCAACCCTGTGTAGTACATGCATTCGATGTACTGGCACTTGGCATCAACTTCAAGGCGTCCCACGCATTGCCAACGAGCCTGGCGTACACGGCCTTTTAGTAAATGGTTTGAATTGTGTGTGGTTGAGGTGTTACCTGAAGCGTTGATCGAGTCACTGCGGTTTGAAGTCGGATTGTCTTCGAGATTGGTCGGTGAAATTGATGTTTTGCTGCATGAGGCCTATGTGACTGGCGTTGATCTCTCTTGAGGATGTTGCATCAATAATCTGGACGTAGCGCGAAGCATAACACGAAATTGCCTGCCCTAAACTATTTAGTTCGTCACTTAGATGGTTTAACTTGGAAACGACTATGTTGTTCATTCACCTATGGCCTATCCAGAGGAGACTAGTCATTCACAATGAATCAAACCTTTACACCCAGTGATGGCAAGCTATGTTTCTCCTCGCCTTTGCAATCGCCGACCCCAACAACCCAGTCGGGAAGCTGCTCCGAGTCTACATTTGGGTCTGTTCAAATCAATGACGACTACGTTTATGGTGGCTAGCGCTCATCGATCATCCAAGAACTGGGGTCTGGCTGCGCGTGCAGAGTTATTATAGTTGATCAGCCACATTCCAACAAACCTAGTGCGCAATCAATATATGAGAGCTGAGCAACAACCTCGACATCATGATGTACTATCTCTCGAGACGCTTCGTAGTACTTTCCAGCAGAGGATCCCTTCTGTGGGTGTGCAAGTCAGTAGTGAGCATACACTTGTAGAAGCGACATCAAGACATTATAGCAGCAGAGACCGGTATACTTGCATTTGCTCGCATTACTGGCCTTAGTGTAGTGTGAACCTTGTCGGCCGCTGTTGGTTTATTGTTGCGCATTAATGGGCATAGTGGATTTGACGCGGAATCTACATCTCCAGCATTTCGCTGCACACCAACGTGGCGCCGTTGGAGATGCTGCGGCAGACGGAGTTGTGGCGCCAGGAAGAACAGGGAAGATGAGGACGGCACGTCGTGGTGGTGGCTAGACACTGGAGGGTAAGGAGAAGGCAGATCGAGCCCTTATAGTTTGTTGTGCACGTATGTAATAGGTCATGGCAATCATCATGATCGCTGTTTAGTTAGTGCAACTGAGTCACATCATGTCCCCTTCCATCAGTTGACGTACTATAAACATATGTAGATCAAGATTTGAATCGTCCGTGCTCTAGCTGATAGGCTGGTGTCGCGTGTGGATAACTTGAACCCAGCCAGTGAAATTGACGGAGCAAGGAGCGCTGCCAGTCAAGCGTAAGTCGGCATCGGGAGCAGAACCGGGTAGCTACTGGCACGTGATCCTCAGGATGGATAACTTCGCGTACAGGTGCCAGTGATTTCCCATCATTTAGCTGCCTGTCGTCTATTGTGTTGGTCCATGTCGTTACAGTTCTTGCCGTATGATCTTCTATTCAATATCGCTCAGGATCTTGATATCGATGATGTGCACAATCTCCAGGCGGTTAGTACATTTGGTCTCCACCATGATACGATCTTGTAGCTGACTCAATCTTTCCGTCAGACTTGCAAGTCCTTGCGTTTGTTCACCCTTACCAGACCCGTTTATCGCCAGCTAGCCCATGACTTACTTGCTAGATCCAGGCCGCTTCCTCTCCACTCTTTCCAGCGCCTTTCTGATCTCTCTACGCCCGCGCTCATTGCTGCTGTCGACCGTGCACGAGGTTTTGAGAAGGCATGGGCGATCCGTGCTCCTCGACCGGCCCGCCCAAATCCGTACTACGGAAACCAGTGGTACATCACTATCAGCGTGCCCTCCCATGAGGAGATCGATTGGCTGTCTCCCATCACCAGCAGCTACACGCTTTGTGCAACTAAGAGCGGCCGTGTCTTATGCTGGGATGTGAGGAGGGACATCTGCCTTGCTGAGTGGGACCCGAGGTCCTTGACCTGTTCCGGTGGAAAGGACGAAGATGAGGATGATGACGACGAGGATAAATGGGAGTTATGGAAATGCCGTGTTGAATTTGAAGAGCGCACAGTATATTTCACCATGGCGAGAGTTCTCAAGGGGTTGCCAGTTTTTTAATTTATCTTATTTTCAGACTCAATTGACACGCCTTTCCAGATATCACGATGACCGCGTGATGGAGTTCATGCTCATGCGATTATTCTTCCCCCACGAACTCGATGATTACGACGAAATAAATCAGGCACAACTTTACGTCCAATCTCCAATTCTATCTCATCTTGATCACTATGCCAGTGCTATTGAGCCCCAGCCACGGCAACGCGAAGAGGACTCCCCGATCCAATTAACACCTAGAGTCCCATCACCCACGCAAGATCCGCCCCCGTCGATTCCGATCTATGATCAACCCCCCACCCCCACTCCTTCACCACCCACCTCCCAAACACCATCACCACAAGACTCGTCACTTCTTCACTCCGGCAGCTTTGGCCCATCCAGCGCTACATCCAGCGCCCAATGTTCCCCAATGGCGATCAATGCGATGCTACCGCCCGATTTTGCAGAGTGCAGCGATCCCCCGCAATTAAGTGGAATTCCCTCCAATCAGGCGAATACAGTTGGAATTAGAGGTGATGGTGGTGCCGGGGAACCGTACCAGGGACCTGTCTTCTGTCATCCCTCCCTCCGGGCGATGTTCATCCGCAGCGCGCCTGCGACACCCTCTTGGGAGAGATACATCCCGCTTCCTATGAACTTTGGTGAGTACTTGCCTCCCTAATTATCTTATTCATTGATGTGCTAACAAATATTGTATTTTCACAGATCAACCCCCGCCTCCGCCACCAGTATCGACTATTCCCATTCCGGAATCGGCGCGACCGGTATTCGACACGCTCACAAGTTTCCATACAACGGGGGTCATCATGAACGTGTTCCTTCTTGACCCACCACGTCGCTTGCTAAGCGCTTTTGTATGGATTGCAAGTAGTAACACTATCGGTGAGTATCGGGATTAGGATACGCAAATTTATTCTATCTTCCGGTGTTACTATGGATGCCATTTAATTGAAGCTGCATACTGACTGCTTTGCATTACACATGACAGGGTTGTATGTACTCCTTGACTGGGCGAAAGATGACTATGTGTTTGTGGATACTGGTGTTGGATGTGTGAGTAGTCTTTGTGGTCATTGTGTTTCTTTCAGGTTTCTCTTGCTCCATGTTTGGTGTGGTGCACGCATTGGTTTGGTGTGGACACAGTTAATGCCACATTCCGCAACTCCTCTGTCATTTCTGGGCATTTACACGAATATGGTAGCTTCAACAGCACGCATATCCTTATCTAGCTGCTTTACCACACAATATTTTCACCTGCTAACATCCTTTTTACAGCTTATCTCCTCCAACTGGTCCTGTATCCTCCACGAAGACCAAATCGTAATTCACAGCGAAGAAGCTGATGCCGCCTACCAGCACTTTTACCCGCTCGAGGTGCTCAGAACATACGGCCGTCCTCGCTGCACCGCTTCTTCGGCCACTCATTCACCCCCACCTCGAGCAGAAGAGAGCATCCCGCAGGAGAACGACGGCGAGGATATACCAGACTCGCTGAAGAGCTTGTGGAATAAGCTCCCAACGATATGTGCGAGACTTACGCCGAGTAGGAGCATCTCCAAAAAATTTGTCTTTCCTTCTGTGTTGGGGACCTCGGGTGCGGCAGTTGACACGCCTCCTGAAGGTGATGAAGAAGAAGACTCTGAGGAGGAGGATGAAGCTGGTGCAGCTGCAGAAGATCAAGGACAGGCCGAAGATAATACTGCACCCGTTGGTGAGGAAGAACTGACCGGCACGGCTGAGGTATCTTCTACAGTACCTTCCACCGAGGACGAGCAGTCGGTGGGCCATGAGGAATCTGTAGATGAAGAAGAGGTACCGGATGACGAAGAAGAATTTGAAGATACTCATGAGGGCGACGAAGAGATGCCTTTGACTCCGAAGAGGAGAAGTGAAAGGCGTACACGTTTCGAAGATGAAGAAGCAGAAAATGATAGTCGCGCGGACGGGCCTAGTGGTTCCCAAGGTGGCGAGGATGAAGTGTCTGTCGAGGACGAACTTAACGCGGGGTCTTCATCCTCAAGCCAAGCCAGCCCCAATCCTGATTCTGCGCCACAAGACGACGAGGATGCATCATCTTCCCAGCCTACCACTCCAACTACTTCTGGACCTCAGCAGCTCGCTCAAGATGTAGTAGGTCCGGCAACGCCAGAAGCGTTTACAAACCCTTATCCATTCCCTCCTTGGTACCCTGAGTCTGCACACTTTGTGCGGCAGTGGTGGCCTACCCTCCCTGGCGTCCCGCGGTTGAGCTGCACTGTTGTTCTCCTTGCAGCGCACGACCCTGAGACTCACCGCACGCGTTTTGTGCTCGCGCAGCATTACTTTAAGGTCCCAATATCCCCCGAGGGGCTACCTGTTGTAGGAGAATCGAGCACCAGTAGTTCATCTCATTCTATACAAGCGGACGACGATGACATGCTTCATCTGTGGTATGTCAGCACACCATTTGAAGTCGTTTGCGTGCTCGAAGAGGGGGATGACGATGAAGATACTGGCGACCGGCCACGACCCCTCGTGGCTGTTGATTTTGGGCACGCAGTATGGGTGGAGTATGGTGCTTCTGTTGTACCTCCCGCCCTTAATGTTCGCGCCCGCGCCGACAACAATTCTCCCGGCATATACGACGCAGATGTCATTCAACCAAATGCAGAGCCAGACACACAGCTTCATGCCCACTTTGCGCATTTCGAGAACGATCACCCACATCCGCACCCTCGGCGGCGGGTTCCTAAATGTCTGCGCTTTGTCACCTTCCCTCCTGTGCACGGCCGTCGGGCGCGGACTGAGGAGGCAGTAGTGCGCACGCTTGAGATCCCAGAGGAGCTGGACTTGGATGTTGTTGAGACGATCAATATTGATCAGAGCCAGGGGGCTGTAATTCTGAGTGTGAGGGACGGTAAGATTTTTATTTTGAGGTATGAATGATATTTTTGGGACGGGATGGATACTTTTTTACATAGAGTTTATCAAAGTGATATACGATCAACCCCATAAAAGCCGTCCTCCGACAAACTGGGGACTGTGCCTAGCTGTACCTATGTATGTATCGTACAAAATCAGATCTCTGTTCCATAGCAATACTACAATGACTAAAGCGTGGTGGGATGACTGTAATTACGTGGTTTAAACCACTCAAAACATTGAGATCCGAAAAATCCATAAATCTTCTTCGAATGGAGTCGCAATGACGTATACTAGGGTCCTAGGTTATTAGGGCCAGTACCACATCTCCATTTCGCGCACATCATTCTCGTAGAAGCATGTCTAAAACAACTGGTGGGAACTGCGGACAAGGGCGTTCGCAGACGCTGAGGCGCAGCAGGATGTAATTAATGTCCTACATAGAGTTAACCACTGCTTTCAGAATATAGAAATGTTAATAAAGGGTCAACATGAGTATTACAGCCGAACACAGCGTCAACTGCTTCTGGACGTTGCCAACTTATGAGGACTATGAGTCCCTGCTTGGTGGGCAATATTGAGGCGTTGCAACGCTGGACTTTAATCCTATCTGGTCGGCATTTTTGAGGCAACTTGTTGGAGTGGACCTAATTCGGGAAAATGACTCGTGTTCGTCCTGCTCCAACCTGGGGAGGAAGCACCATACAAGAAGAAGGGCCGAAAATCAGCCGCAGGATCAAAGCTTGTCGCAGAGTGCTACTACCTCGCCACAAGTTTCAGTGGCATCGCGGCGTTCACCGGTGACATCGTTCTCGCGGCCACCCGTTTCCACCGCAGGATCAATCGCAACATCGATTGGCTCGTCCTAGGTTGTCTGAGGCGCAACTATACAAGCACACATCTTCATTATTCTCGGCGTGTGGAACTGATCTTTGCCAAGGCTTGGGGCCTCAGGCCTGATATCGTATCAATCAGATCCTGGGCCGCACCATAACATAGCCTGCCCGAACCAACAAGTTGCAGCGGCAGTAATACAGTGCATTACCAAAACACGCGCCTTGTTCCAAAACACTGCAGCTGCCATTAGGGCTCAGTGGGTTGTGAGTAATATAGGTCTAGCTAGTCGTTTCTTCGGGCTATTGCTAAAGCACCAAAACATGGGTTGACCCGACTCACCTGAGTGTGTTGAATTCAGCGAATCCGAAGGCAAATGGGACACTGGTCACAGGCTCACGGCGAGACCTAAAGCTTAAGCTTGAGAAAGTAGGGTGTAGTTAATGAATTTTGTCAGCTTGAATGCATAGAGTACTATACCCAAGGGTATCACCCCAGCAGCGGGGTGATTTTGTATCATGGCAGTTAAAAGTGGAGACAATTGTTCGGTTTGTTGCACGGCTTTGATATTCAATCTAGACAGGTTTTGGACAGGTTGTCCCCAAGTAAAGCACAAATCCGGATTCGCTTGATAACATAGCAACGTGGTATGTAATCATACTTCGCCAATCCATGTAGTACTTGGGTTGACCGGTGCAGTACATCGGTGAAAGCGGTGCCAGCAGCATGGATGACATGGACAATTGGCTATGCAAACAGTGTTAGCTTCTTCGCAATCCACCGGGACCATCTATGCAACGCGATATAGTGCGGCTAGATATAATATCGCCCATTTGCGTGCGAAGCTGCTTGAATACATGCACGGTACCGATGGTCTTGTGTTGCATCCCCAGATCAACCTAGACGCGGAGTTTCAGTAAAGTTCTCATCGGCGTTAAATATTTAAATGATAGTGCCAACTAACATGCCACACGGGCCAGCTGCGGCAAGATTGTACAACGCACCGCGTGTTGTCCAAAAGTTCCGACAGCTTAGGAATATCTGAATAAATGTCAAGTTGCACATAAGATTTCAGCCACGTTGACGCCATCAAGCCGACTTTCACGAATTGGCTGTGAAAAGTTTCAATTAGCAAAGGAATTCCCCGGCCTAAATCCCCTCCATATTGCGCTTTAAAAGCCTATGTACTAACTACCATGATACCAATATCATGCTCCAATCCACACAATCAAAATCCACCACTTTGCCGAGGCTTGCATTCATATAGCTTCCCAAGAAATACACGTGTCAAATCATCTATATGAGCAACCACTCGCATAAGTAAGGTCAGGTCTCTTAAGCCTGTGAATGAACTCACAAGCTTTCCCTTCCAGGTACAGATGGACGCCAACGTCGCACCCAACGACATCCTCGAGGCTTGACGTTGAGCAATGCACAAGCTTGACCAGCGACGGATACTTGCATCGTGGAACTTCAGGACGTGCAACCAGTGATCAAGAATCAATGACTTCAACCCTGCACTCATGTCTTAAGTTGCTTAACCAGCACTGTGACAGGCTTAACAATACTTACAAGGAGATTCTCGAGATTCGCACCTGCATTGCAGAGATTCTCGCCAAGTCCCAATCAGAAGTCGCCATAGGAAATACGGGTGCATGGGGTCGCAGCAGTGACCTCAGCTTCGGTGATGAGCCTTTGACCATTGCGCCAACTGCACTCAACGAGTTTGATGCGAATTCATTCTTGTCGACTCCGCCCAATCTGGGCCATTCCCTCCTACCACAGCCACTGCTATTCTTGAATGGCCAACCATCGGCACAAGAGTACGGATCTCTTGCGCCATCATCCGTTGGAGTCGGTAATACCCTGCCCGAGGGGACAGATCCTACCGTCTACCAAGTCTCTCAACGTAAGTTTACTGCATTTGGCAGCCTTTCAATTATGCTCACTGTATGAAATAATAGAATCATTACTCACAGGCGCCTCTGGTTCCGTCAGCTTTGAGCTTGGTACACAGTCATTCCAGAAATTCTTAGCTGAAGATGACACATCAGAGGAGCAGACTTTATCTGGCCCTTCAGTCGGATACTACCATCGGCAGTGTCTCCCCATAGTGCGGGATGGTGAGGATAAAGTGAAGTGCATGTGGTCAGGATGTTCAGGTATTATCAGAAAGGATAGCTACACTCGCCACGTGAACGAGGTTCATAAGCGTCTGATCAAGGCTATCTGCACTACCTGTGGAAAGAAGTTTCCGCGCCCATACATGAAGAAGACCCATATCTGTCCTAGTCGAGATTCCAAACATAGCAGTTCCTAGGTTGCTTAATCGAGTCAGCAATGTTCAACCAGGCGATTCGAGGTCGTCAAAAAACATTCAAACTCGTGATCTCCATATGTTCACGGTGATCAGAGACCACATCCTAGCTAGCTGAGGCAAGCGTATCCACGGGGACTCGGAGGTCTACGCCAACTCCGTGGGCCAAGGATGAACAGCTTCCTCCTAGTATAGCAAATCAACCTGTGTATACTGTAAGCATACGAAATGTGTTCGATTGGACACGTTTGAAGGGAAACTCACGGGACATGCAAGACAGCGGTTGGTACTATCCAGGGCTCTGATTCCAGAAATGGCCATCTTCATTCATTCTATCATGGTCACATGGATCAGCCGTCGTTGGCTCTGCAACTCACATAAGGCTCTTTGCACACCTTAATTGGCCCGTCAGCCAGGCGCCACCAGCAGTTGTATCCCCCCGTTGTGCAGGACGACGAGGATAAAGTGAAGTACACATGGTCTGGATGTTGGAGTGTGGCCAAGAACGTTTGCCATGGGAACCAGATTCATGTAAAGTTGCGTTCCAGCAATCGTATATGAAGAGGACCCATAACTGTCCTGGTGGAAACCTCCAACGCAGAAGTTCCCAGACGAAGGAACTTCCAAAAAGTATTTAGACTTCTACCTACAACCTCCCACAAATGTGCGCTTGCTGAGGTTGACAAGATACCGTTCTTGACACTGTACTGGCACGGGACCGATCCGGCCGCGTCATATACTAGAAGAATACGAAAAATCGTGGCCAGTGTATGACAAAGTCCTGACGATTCAGCACTGGCTTGCTGTTACATGGAAGGGGAGGCGTCGTTTGAAGACATGGTTTGGCAACATCAACGACATGGGCGATGGCCAACACCAGTAGGCTGAAGTTCCACTGTTTGCGTTCATTCTATCAGGGGATAGTTGTTGACGCATTTCCTCACTGGTGTTTGATTCATTCTATAGGGAATAACTGAAATCGATAACGGCGAACATGGGCTTACCCTGGATAGTGGGGTCAAAGCGGTTGATGCAAAGCAAATGAAGGCTGACCTCGATACGCCCTTCCAAAGATAGTCCCGACAGTGTTACCGTTGCTCATCATCGAGAAATGTGTACGTGAAAGTCCAAGGAAAGCAGGAACTGCGACCATCCCGTTTGTTGCGCACTGCCTGGTGTAGCGTCCAATCTCGGCGCACGTCGAAAAGGAAGTGGACACCAGGCCTCAGTGTTTCAAGCTTCCTTCATGGGACTGGTCTTCTGGAAGCTCAGCCTGCCACGGAATTGTGGGTCTCCTCAAAAAGGTCGGCAATGCAATTTGAACATGGAAGCGGAGATTTCGTTTGTTTTTTTGCCTAACGCCGACAAGCTGGCAGGCTGAAGGAAAACGATAGGATTTAGAGTGGGACCAGCGCTAGGTAGCTCGTACGATAGTTGCAAGGCCCTGCCCAGTTCTCTCGGCTTGCTAGAGCCAAGCGTGCGCACACAAATTATCGCCGAAGATGATGTGGTGTTAATCGGCCCCTTGTCGAATAGCTCCCATGTGTTAATTATAAAATATCTTCACGGGTTTATATCCGACCACTTGTCCTCCCAGGTCTCTCCGTCTCTCCGTCTGTCCAACTCCCCCATGTCGGACAACAAGGATATCGAGAGTAATGACTCTACGACGCTAACGAGCTTGAAGAGATACCTTTTCACGGATATCGATGGAGATAAAGCTAGCGCTCCGTTATCTGCATATTGTTTTATGACTGGTTTTATGTGCGTCTTCCGATATGCCCCGTGCTTCTCACTGGCCTCTCATATTCGTCCTCATTCTCCAGCGATGCTGTCTGTTTCTCTGCCATCTTCGTGTGGTGTGCTTTTCAAACCGGAAACACTGTACAGGTGCGATTTGACATTCTTCGTTTCTTGATCCGCGGTCAAAGTACTCACGTATCTATGTCTAGCTTGGACTCGCTCTCGCCCGCCTTTTCAATGGTCAACATGATTACTCTTTCCATCTCGCAGACCAACAAGCCCTCTGCTCCGTCATCACATTCATACTTGGCGCAAGCATCGCCCGCATTGGTGACAAGATGGGTTGCAAATCCCGGGCATGGCTGGCTCTCGGCACTCTAATCCAGACCCTCTTCACCATGGCTGCAGCCATCGCCATCTGGAAGAGCGGGCAGATGAGCGTTGCGGATTCACGTGCAAACCCCGCATGGACCAATACGCTGTCCTTTGTTTGTGTTGGGTTCATGAGCGCAAGCATGGGTCTCCAAGGGATCATGGGCAAGCGAACGAACACGCAGTTTACCACGACAGGTGAGTTTTCATCGCTTCTTGACGTCTTGTATTGATTGTGCCATTCAGTGGTATTAACAACGACTTGGTGTGAGCTGATGGCTGATCCTCAGCTCTTTAACTTTCGTCGGCTCGTCATCTCTCGGGATCATAAAATCCTTGCTATTGGCTCGTTGTTCTTGGGCGGGTTTTTGGGGCGTGCATTACTCGATGCGATAGGGTCCGCTGGTACTCTTGGCGTTGGCACGGGCTTGAGGTTCATTATCAGCGTCTGGTGGCTCTTTGTCCCCGGAAAGGCGACGAAGCGGTGATCGTCAAAGTTTAGAACATTTACTGTAAGCAAACATAGATGGGTTGTAGTACTGATACGAGCGTTGTTTTTTTGTTTAATGACGAGGAACGCCTCTTACGCTTAGCGTCATTGGGAACTTGAGCAGCATCAATATGAGCGGACCTGCAGCTCCACACCTTGTAGGTGTGTAATTTCTGCGGGTGAATAATGACGATATTCACGATTAAAGAGTCGCGGGATTCTGTCATCTCTGCCTGCAATCACACGAATATTGGGCAATACACACAGAGTTAGCTTGTGAAGGTTCAAGTACGTTACTGTGGAGATGTGACGCTGTTCGAACATGCACCCTCAGCTACTTGAGATCTGCTCTTCCTAGAATGTGAGATCTAGATCAATCTGGGAGTATCACATCATATGGAAGACACATGCACCACAGGGGCCTGCGCCTCGAGGTTATGTGCACGAGGAATGAGAACTGCGTGGGAGACAAGTATTCCACATCGTCTTACCCACACAGCACAACCTCATCGACCTCACCCCAATACAACCATGACGTGGAGCGTCCCATACTGGACCGCGTCGTCATCCTCGACTGCCAGACCCATTCTCACTACCCAGACCAGTTGTCGACATGCCGCCCAAGCAGAGTACCGCACTGAATGGGAGGAGGTATCCCCCGTGTTAGTCGACTGCGATGCAGACGTTGTCAGCCTTGATGGCAGCAGGACGCATGACGATATGCAAGTACTGCACCTGTCGAAGCTCCTCGACGAGGCGAAGCAAGAGAACCGCCGTTTCGAGGAGCAGGTGCAGTCCCTGCTCAACCAGTCCATGACTGAGACAAGCAGCCTTCAGTCCAAGATCGCAGAACTGCGGCAGCGGAATAAAGAGGCTCTCGCTGAGTGCGAAAGAATGAAGAAGGAGAAAGAAGACGTCGTTGCTGCGCTCACGAAGAAGAACGATGTCATCAAGGCAACGCTGCAGCAGCAAAATCAGGAAATGCGGCAAGCCCTTGAAGACCTGAATCGCTCAAGTGCTCAAGCTCAAACCGAGCTACTGGATGCAAGGAGCAGCATGCTAGTGTATCGTCAGCAGCTCACGCAAAGCTCCGCCCAGCTCGAGTCCTTGCAGAAAGAGCAAACCGCAAGGATGAGTCTGACAGACCGAGTTGCTGTGCTGGAGGCCGAGCTGACGGCCAAAGCTGTAGAGCTCGCTGAGATGAAAAAGCTCAGCTTGCAGGCTAAGCGCCCAAACGTCGCCATTACCCGCGATGAGTCGACAACTCTTGTGCAGGAATTCAACAACCTTCGGGCGCTTCTTGCAACCTGTATCCCAGAGCGCCCTGCGGGTATGTTTAGCGCTAGTTCGATGTCCTCAAGCAACGAGGTCGTCAGCGCTCTCCGGAAGCTCAACGCCGATATCCATCAAGATGCTACAATTATGGCTGAGTCTATGGCCGAATCCTTTGGGTTTGAGAGCGGAAAAGTGAACGGGGATGAGGAGACAGCGCTATTCCAGCAAGTGGGCATGACCATTGGCGCAGGTCTCGTCCACTTCTTAGGCAGCAAGAGACACAGCGAAGATCCTATCCTCATCCAGATCGCTTTCCAGACATACATCGCTCGGTACTTCTGTTGGCTCTCGACTGCATGGATTGCTAGCGGAGGCAAAGAAAGGCTTGGCGTGGCTGATCAGAGTAACACAGGTAAGCCATATATCTGACGCATAAATGCAACCGTTTACTGACTCATCTGCAGCCCAGACAGTCACCACAGCATGGAGTGCACTATCGCATATTCTCTCCAAGCATCTTCAGTTCGATGATGCCCAACTTTGTTCCGCAGCCGTATCCAAAATCGTAGCCGGGCTCACTGACATTTTACTCGTTGCGGGCTGTGCTAGTACTCGACCACAGCTTTGTGATGCCATAAAGCAAAAGTTCAGCGAGAAGATTTCGCTGCTTGTGAAGTCTGGCATGCGCATCAATAGGCTTATCATCAATAGCATGGACCGGGGCCTTGAAGTCGTGGTGATTAAACCAGCCACAGTGTTCGACTCTGCGTGCATGGACGATGGGTACGATGACGGCGAGCATGACAAGAATGCTGCGAACAACCGTGTCCTGTGTCCCACTGACATCGGGTTGCGACAGCGTTCTAAACCCAATTCCGGAGTGAGGATTCTGTTGAAACCAAAGATCGCTCTAGAATCTGTGGTGGATAACTTGGATGACTGAGATTGGGTGTTTCGAGATTTCCATGGACGTTGAACGTGATTCTGTGTACTTCTTCTGTACAATGTGACATACCTACCTCGTGTTTTGGATATGTATCTATCTCTTTTCAGCACACGGGTGAGAAAAGGCCCCTGATTGAATATACTACGGGCGCAAGCGGACATGCATTTTGAGCGATCAATCTGTATCACCGATAGTTTGATATTCGAAAACGCGGACAACACATGCCCGTGAGAGGTGTATGTTTCGATCATGCAGGTCGTAGGGTTAAATCTGGCAACCTGCACAGGTGTCCTCCATTCATTCTGAAGCCTCAGGTTGACCCAAATGCTCAACATACTACAGAACATACACATAAACGTGAACCCAATTCCTGTTTTGCGTAACTTGATACAAGGCTCTACTGAAACGGGTGAAGCTTCCAAAACCGAGACAAAACACGTGGGGAGTCATAGCCGCCGATCACAAGACGACACGGCGGGGAGGGAGGGAGCAAGCATCGAACAGGAAGCACCAGCCCAAAATATGCATCCGTACCCCACAGACGAAGAAAGGAGGGCTAAGGAAAGAACCACGATAGAGCATATGGACGAGACAGGATCCTCACGACAGACAAAGTCGAAATCACACATTCCACTCTCTCCAACCACCTCGTGGGGGATGAGACAAGTAGGCGTTCTGCCACAGGCTGGAGTACCGGAGAATGAGATGAGGACGAGCGCAGGCTCGTCACGCCACCTACAATCTCCAGCCGTCCACTCACTACGCAACTTCAAAGCCCCTTCGGCGGTACAGGGCGCAGGGGAGTCCCGAAGCACAATGCGCCTCCGTTCGTATGACACAACACATGATTTATCTCAACGACCCCCAGCCCCGCTGCCAAGTTCTGTTACACGCAGCATGAGCTCTCAAATGATTGTTCGAGACAATCAAAACCCAGAGGTTGAGCAGTTGAAGAAACAACTTGCATCAAGTAAAAGGGAGAACGAGAAGTGGGCTGCCGAGAGCAAAGTTGCTGAAGTTACGCTCCGAGACATGACAGCCGCCCTGCGTGCAGCGAGGACCGAAGAACAATGGTTGAATGATGAGCTGAGCAAAAAGAAATCAGAAAATCATAGCTTACGACAGGAGATAGAGGAATCTACCAGTACCTCGCGCTCGCTCGGAGCCAAGCTTCAAGAAACCGAATCTGTGCTCGCTTCAACAAGGCAAGCTCTAGACGCCGCAACGAACCAACTAAAGGCCATGTCAGAGCAAAAGGCACAGCTGCACACCCTCCTCAATGACCGTACCTTCGAGCTGAAAGGCGCACAGAGCTTCTTGACCACAGCTGACACCTCCTCAGGCGCTGATGTCATTTCCATGCTGCAGAGACTCAATGCCGAGGTGCTCCAGAGCGCCGCCTACATGGCGGAATCGATGGTAGATACATTTTCATTCGAATCGGGTGGGGTAGTGAGGAACGAGGCCTATGAAGTGGTTACGGGATTGTTTGGGCAGTCACTTGCGCATTATTTGGCCACCAAGAAGCATAAAGACGACCCACTTCTCATTCAAATCACGTTCCAATCGTGCTTCATCAAATTCCTCGAGATCGTGATTTGCTCATTGAGTCTGCATGGCGAGGATGTCAACAGAGTGCTCTGCAGCACATACGAAAGAATACGATGTGGTGGTGAGTGTAAGTGTCAATAATATCATGCGATAGTCTGAATGACACTTGCGTTCCAGAGGCACAAGCGATTTCAGGGAGGTGGCGAGCACTCACGAATGCATACGCCAACAATCACGAAGAGAGCCAGCTCATCGCATCATTCATGCCACACCTCACGGGATGTTTCTGCAACATCATGCTTGCTGCGGGGTGCTCCGTAGCACCGGATATACTTCACGCATCAGTAGAAAAAAAGTTAAGTGATAGGGTCGTACTCCTCTTCAAACTGGCCTTGCAGCTTAACAAGATTGTGATGGAGGAGATCACGTCTGCCGATTTGAGAACGATCACAGTGCCTTTCGAGACAACATATTCTGCGGAGCAGATGGAGGATGCGTACGTAGACGGAGACCCGGCTACTGGTGGCGTTCGGGTACTGTGCACGACAGATATCGGGCTCATGCGAATCACCAGGATGGCCACATCGGGGGAAAAACAGTGGGATGACAAGCTCTTACTGAAGCCAAAAGTTGCGTTGAAGACAGTGGTTGATAGTATGGATGGGTAAATGGTGTACAATGTGAGATTCTATGCCTCTTCTAACTTGATCCTTTTCGTCGCTGTGCATGCTTGTTCATCCTTGTTTTTGTCACGTAGAAGCTGTATCACATACCTGAATGTCTTCTATCCCTGTTTTTCCTCTTGTTTTGTGCTGGACTTGGGGTTGATAGCATGATTAAGGACGAGAGGAGAACACGCACGTAGTGGGTACGGAATCGGCTTCTGCTCGTCTTCGCTGGCTGTACTCTGCTGATGAAGACCGTTAATTGCACTCGTCAACTCTGCCGATGGCCTATATTCTGAGGCACGTAATGTCACGTAGGCTCGTTACTAGTAAGATTGGTAATGACGCACGAGGCATATGCCGAGAGTCTTTCAGGCGCTGAGGGCTGTTCTTGATGAGAGGCTTTTGCTCGAGATTCTGCTCCAGGATCTGATTATCAACTGCGTCCATAAGCTCTGCAGATGGTTGGTAGGAAGTTGCTAAATGCATCACATCACGTTCTGCGCAATATCACGACGACTGGTTCACGTACAAGACCTTGTCATGCCAGAAGATCCCTCATAGGCTGCAACTTTCTGTTCCTCGTTCCGTTTCTGTATCAAGATGTTGATCGCGTCTATTAATTGCGGAGATGGCTCGTACTCTACTTGCGTCAAAGAGGTTGGAAGCGGTCCAAACACCAGTCACTTACTGGGTTCAAAGCCCATTACAGACGGCTCTCCTTTGACGCGTTCATGTTTGACGGGCTTGGAGCCACTTTGAGAATCTTGTAGAGGAGTTCGCAAGCGTGCCAGAGCGTCTTCCTCTGAAAATGAGGTTATACGCGCCACATATGTGTAAGTGCAAGGCGTGTTGACATACCTTCCTGGTAGGGATCTAATTTTTTCATGTATTTCTGGACTGAGACATGTTCACCTTTGGCTGGAGTGGGCTGATTACTTTGTTGGCCCGCAGAAGAGCTCCTTGGCTGATTTTTCTGGTTAATGAATGTTCCGTGAGCAGGATGTTGCGCAGGAGGCTCGTAAGGTTTGAATGTAGACTATGAATAATTCATAAAGGAACCATGAAATACAGCTACAGCAGCTTACAGTAATATTAGCAGGTGCTGCGAGCGAAGAAACGGAAGGTAGATGTGTTGTTTCGTGAGATACAGGGGCATGGGTTGTTGTTGGGACAGGGATTGGTGTTGGCTCGGATTCTGAGGTAGGTAGCAGTGGCCAAGGTGGTATTGGAAGGACGAGACTGCGAATGGAGCGTGGAGGCTCAACCCAGCCTGGTTCTGGGTAAGGGGACTTTACAGGAGGTACAACCCCTGGAGTAGCATCAGGACATTCTTCTGCCCAGTTATCTAAAGCCAAAAGATCTGAATAACGTACAACAAAGTAAAACCGAGACGCTTTAACTCACGATTACTGGGGTCCCCGTTGATACGAAAGTTATATTCGAAGAAACAGGACGCTCTATCATCGTTTGGATTCCCATTCCACTTCTTTGAGATATTCGCCAGCTTATGTTCCCCAAGAAGTGGCTGAATATCTGTCCCGTATGGGAGTTGGACAATGACTTCATCTCTCTGCTGTCTTTAGCTTGTATTCTGACTCAATTGGTACACTTACCGTTCCCATACCGAATATGCATTGAACTTTCGCATCTATATCTTTGTCCTGGAGGATAAGCTGGACCCATGCTGCTAGTCTATTGAAGTCCTGCGAGACGCGACTTCTCGGAACGCGATTCATCCCCCACGGGGTAGTGACAACAACATATTCCGCATTGCGACCTGTATATGGGGGTCCTGTTTTACTCTTTGCCATCCAGCACTGGCGCGTGAGCCACTGTGAGCTAGTAGTCTCACCGTGAAAGACAAGTCGATTACATAAGCACCTACTAATCGACCTCCAGTTCGTCCAGTTTGCAGAGTTACTAGCCGCATCATGATCGAGTCGTTCGAGGAGCGAAAAGACAATCATTTCGATTGATTCGTATGTCCTTTCGGTATGTCGAAAGGCTCACCAGTTATGCATTGCGCTAATAAACATCAAATAGAATGGTCATGAATACTTTAGAGTAATGACGAACAAAATCAAATGAATAGAATAAGTGGTCACTGGCACAGTCCTGGAAGTAAGTTAGTCTCCTGACACCTCCGCCTCCCTCTCCATACCATCTGCAATAGCCTCCAGCGCAACTTTGGGTTTCGCCAGTGTAAATGTCCTGTTCTCTGCGCCCTCCCCATTTCCAATCTTCTCTGACCTCTGCAAACCAAGCGCAGTCGTGCACAAAACCACGCCAGATTGCGCCCCACTCCCCTCATCGAAGTCCTTCATCGATTCCGTGTCGAATCTCTCTCCAGCCGCAGCATGGGTGGGCCAGAGATCTGCCGATGTGACTTCTTCGCCCATTGCTTTGTTAAGCCTTGCTGCCATGCGGACGATGTTCGACACGCGTTCGCCGAACTTCATGGTGAATTCGCGATACGCATCATCGTAGTTCTTTGTGCAACCAGCCGCAATCATCACGATCACGAGGGTGTCGCTAATATGCGCAACCATTGTTGAGTGCACGTCCGCCTCCAGCAGAGCAACCTTCTGCGCATGAGATCGAGTCAAAGCGCGCCATCGGCCGCTGACTGCCTGGCTTTCTGTCATGCGATTCAGTATGTTCACTTCTTTCGATATAATTTGATTCTTACCTGTCTCCCGGACGTCGCCATAGATCTCCGCCAGTGGTTGCTCAGCCTGCAAGCCGTCAAAGTCCCAAGTCATTATGATCCAACGAGAGAACTCGACTGTAGCGGCCTGGAGTGCAATCTGGATCAAGAGAGGGTCTTCTCCGTGCTGCACGGTACTCAGGAGCGACGTCATAGCAGGTCCGATCAGTTCGCTGGTTCGTATACTAGCTTCCTTTATCTCGTCTCTGTGTTCAGGCTTGCGAGCGAAATCGAAGGAATCCGAGATGAAAGCTGCCGTCTGCATGATCTCTTGGTTGAGCTCGTCTACCAGTCTCATGACTTCCGCTCCTGAGAGCGTGTCGGCTGTGCTCAGGAACGCCTGTGCACCCCGTAGCTCCCGCGTACGGTCGTTAAGTAGGGTGGTCTGATCGTTGAATTTGGTCTGTATGGCCTGCAGCTCGTTTTTCAGGGCCTTCTTGTCGGTCTCTCGCATCAGTAGCTGATGTTGGTATGAGTTGAGATCCTGCTGAAGCTTTTGATGCTCATTTTGAAGCTTGGAGCGTTCTTGCTGGACCTTTTCTCTCTCGCTTTGCTCCTGTAGTAACCTGGCCTGGATTTCATCGGCCTCTTTGCTGGCTTTTTTCAGATTGTTCGTAAGCCGGATAATTTCCGTTTTCAGTCTGTCCTTGTCTTGCGCCGAAACTTGATACTCCAGCTCAAGTTTCTTCAGCTTGTCTTCTGCCGATATGCGCTTCCTCTCCTCCTCCTCCGCTTTCTTCTTCCACTCAAGCAGTCGCTCTTCCGCCTTAACGTCGCGGAACAGAGATTTCAGCCAGACGAAGAACGCGCGAGGTCTGCGTAACCACCAGCACATGAAGAAAGGGAAGCTAGCGCTAACAAGGGCAATGGGTACAGTGAAGCCTTTAGATGGTAAGAACCCGTAGGTTGACAGGTTCATGGTCGTATTGGTCGCAAGGTAACGAACGTTCACTACATATTGAAGGGCTATGCCATGTGGTAGAAGCATGTTCATTTCTGCCTCGTGTCCGGTACGGCGCCCATTAAGGCGGCGTCGAAGGCACGCTGCGGTAGCGTTCCAATTTGCCTCACAGATCACGCTGCGGACCGTGTGTAAGCGTGTCGGTAGTCATTTTGTCTTCACATCAGTCCCTTAGTTATGCTGTGGTCAGTCATATTTTGTCACAGCGGCATGCTGCTACACCCTGGGCCGCGGTGTGTTATCCAGCAAATTAGACGGCATTATTCATGGTGTGTGCCAATCTGGGCGTGTTACGTCCATTATACACCGCTGATATGGTCTTCTGATGTGGTCATCCTTCGTCAGATCTTGATGTGTATGGTTGCTGTGTCATTTAAAACGTGTCTACGCCTACACACGAACAGCATATTCCTGCTGGCGCAGGTTAGCTGGAACGAATACAATTCTACAGCTGTGGCATCAGTCACCGCAGTAAGCCCACTGATTCATGGAATTTTGGTGACTGGCGAATTACTCACAGAAGATGCTACATTCCTTACCCGAGCGGGGCGTAAGCAGTTTGTGCATTACCGAAGCACCTATCTGTGGGGTGGCCTCGAGGCATCCATCGTCCGTTCATTTATTTGTCTGATACTATTTCTATCTAGAACACTCAGGAACTTCCCGTATCAGGGTTTCACCACGCCAAATTACTCTCTGGCATCTGCAGATCACTCGCACCAGGCATCAAGACTGACACGAACGGTAGGCCCTGCTGCCCCTATATTATATTATCATCCGTTAAACGTTGTAGGTGAGATGGTGAAAGTCGTAAACGGATAAGCACCCATGCGGCCTCTGCCATGAGGTATAAGACGGTGTGAGCAATATACGACATCCGTCCAGTTGCGCAAGAAATGCTTCCCCGTCAGCCGTATCGTGGACCAGTCCGCAAATTGGTCCTTGCCTTCGATGTAGGCACTACATACAGTGCGATTTCCTACTGTATACTTGATCCTGGAGAAGTTCCAAAGATCGAGCCTGTCACCAGGTCAGTTTTCGTAATACAACATACTTGCTTTATTGCCTATTACGAATATTAGATATCCAGCCCAAGAGCACAGCGGAGGGAATTCAAAAATACCCTCTATACTCTATTACGATTCAAATGGAACTGTTCGTGCTATCGGCGCGGAAGCACGACAGGAGCATATTATCGAAAGGGCCGAGGAAGAAGGATGGATGAAGCTTGAATGGTTTGTTTTCCGAATACTGCAATTTGCATTTACTCGGCCAACCACGCCAAAAATTTAGGTGGAAATTGCACCTTCGGGCTAAGAATTTGGCTGCCAACCATATCACTGATGACGACATCCCACCACTTCCGCGAGGTAAAAATGCTGTCGAGGTGCTTGGCGACTTTATGCAATACCTCTTTCGTTGTGCACGCAGCTATATCGAAGAGACTCATCCAAGCGGATCTAATCTTTGGCGGTCACTCGAGAACCGCATCGAATTTGTTCTTACGCATCCAAATGGCTGGGAAGGCCCACAACAGAAACAGATCAGGCTAGCCGCCGTCCTTGGCGGTCTCATTCCTAGCACAGAAGACGGCATGGCACGTGTCCATCTGCTGACCGAAGGAGAAGCAAGTTTGCATTACTGTGTCGCTAACATCCTAGCCTCAGATACGTTGTCAAAGACACCGATACTTGCACCTGAAGATGGCGAAGATGAGGATAGTAGCTCGTCCAGCCAAGGCGTTGTCGTCATCGATGCAGGAGGAGGGACACTCGATCTCAGCGCCTACTCGATGACTTTATCCCCGACGCTGATCGAGGAGATTGCTGCAGCCGAATGTAAGTAATGTGCTATCGTTGGAACTATGTCTCACTCTTCACTCCGTAGGCCGACTCCAGGGTTCTGTGTTCGTAACTCGTCGTGCCCACGGTCTGCTTCAAGGTTTGCCAGCATATTCGTGGTAGTCATGCTGAATCCTTGTTAATTTGACTTAACAGACAAATTATCCGGCAGTCGTTTCGGCACACCAGACATAATTCAACAGATGACAGACGTCTTTGACAGCACCGCCAAGCTTAGATTCCGAAACATGGAAGACCCATCATACATCAAGTTTGGTACCGTCCGCGACAAAGATCCTCAACGTGATATTCGTAACGGTCAGCTTAAATTGAGTGGGTATGTCTTGTAGTCTAGTCTTTTTAAACCTTTATATCTAACATGTTGCTCCTAAAAGACAAGACGTAGCAAAACTCTTTGAACCGTCCATCAGCAGCATCATCGAAGCTTTCGAAACTCAAAGAAGGGCCGCAGGCACTCCGATCACAGTAAGTTGACAATAATGTGCTCAATCACAAAGTGCTCTGACCGACGAGTCACAAAAGTTTGTATTTTTCGTTGGAGGCTTCGCTGCGAGTGACTGGATGTTCGCCAAGTTGCAAGCGTACTTCCAGTCACTTGGTATCAGCTTCAGTCGACCAGACAATCATTGGTGAGCGCTAACAACCGTCACAGTCTTCGCGCGCGCTCACGAACGCACACTGCTTCAGTAATAAAGCTGTTGCAGATGGTGCTGTGTCATTTTTCATTGATCATCTTGTGTCATCCCGTGTATCCCGTTTCACATACGGCACCGAGTGCAGCGTGCCATTCAACCCATTCGATATGGAGCATCGCGCTAGGCAGAAGGAAGTTTTCCGAAGCGCTTCGGGAATTCTTGCTCTGCCTCGTGCATTTTCATCCATACTGACCAAGGTAGTTATTTGACTTGCTTTGGAAATTCCGTTGCTTAGGCGCAGCAGGGAACACGAGTCTCTGAGCAGCAAGAGTTCAGCGAGACATTCGCTATCCGACGGTATAATCAGGCCGCATGTAACCAAGTTGAAGTCGGCATAATGTCGTACAGGGGTCTCCTCCCAAAACCAGATTGGATGGATACAGAGCGAAGTAGTCACACATCGTTGCCAATCACACTGATGTTTACCGGATGAACCAGGTTTATTCTCGACGTTATGCACCGTTCGCGCAGACACATCGAACATTGCTGAGAAACTCGCACCCAAGCGCTCCGCCGAGGGTTCCACGTATTATGCGATGGAGATCAAAGTCATTCTTCTTTTCGGGTTGACAGAATTGAAGGCTGTGATTAGCTGGGAAGATGGAGTAAGTCGTCAGTTTCCTGATAACATTTCTAACCTAACCTGTACGTCTCAGGGAGAAGAAATACGGCAAGCTGACATCCTGACATCTTTTTTTCATAATTCTGATTGCATCCACAGAACTCCAGCAGTGGTAGTTTACGACGATGAGCAGGAAGAAGCTTAGGACTCATTCTGCAGAGCCGCCTTGCTCTCGTGCTATGCAGTGGGCCCTCAGCATCCTGTGACCTCTCGAGGTTGTAATTGTACTCTCCTATCTATGGGTCCTTTGGAATTGGCAAACATGTCATTTAATTCACCTTTTGCACAATATGATATACCCCTCTTCTGAGAATCATGAGGGTTACTTCAGAAGTATTCCAACGTCACAGTAATCTCCTGTGTGCCTACAGACGGCGCTGATCAAACCTTGAACCATGCCACACAACATGTGCTAATTCAAACGAGGGTCATGCCGCCTCGTGTAACTCATTGAGGATTGTTTATAACAGATGCTGACCTATACGCCGTATCTCACGCAACCAAAACATGCCACCTCGACAAGCATTTACTGGCTCTTGTCGCAAGCTTGTCTTTGCGTTTGATGTCGGAACGACTTTTAGTGGTGTCTCTTACTGCTTCCTCGACCCTGGGCAAGTTCCTGTCATCCAGGGCGTCAATAGGTGCAATAGCGTTTTAAAGAGTTGTAGCATTAGTTACTAACTCGAACACAGATTCCCAGCCCAAGAACACGTCGGAGGGGACTGCAAAATACCATCCATCATATGCTACGACACAAATGGCACCGTGCGCGCCGTAGGAGCTGAAGCAACGCAAGAATATATCGAAGAGGAAATCGACGATAACGGATGGGTGAGGCTGGAATGGTTGGTTTCCGTAATCCACGAGTCTTCACATAGATTACTAACCTTATTCGTACAAAGGTGGAAGCTTCATCTTCGTCCTAGAACGATGGCGTCCTTTCATATTGCAGACCAAGACATCCCGGCCCTCCCGGAAAACAAGACTGCTGTCCAAGTCCTCGCCGATTTCATGCGCTACTTACACCAGTGCGCCAAGAAGTACATCGAGGACTCGCAGGCAAACGGCGCGGACATGCTGCGCTCTGTCGAGCATACGACAGAGTTTGTGCTCAGCCACCCGAATGGATGGGAGGGGCCGCAGCAGATGCAGATTCGCAATGCAGCGATCATGGCGGGGCTTGTACCCGATACCCCAGAAGGCCAGTCAAGGATCTATCTCGTTACGGAGGGCGAGGCGAGTCTTCACTATTGCCTTGGCAGTGGTCTCGCCGCCGACGGGTTTCAAGTAAGGTTTGAGATGGGCTATCTAGGCAAGAAGTTCACAAGAATTTTCAGGACGACAACGGAGTGATTATTGTCGACGCTGGTGGAGGAACGATCGATGTCAGTGCATATCACATGACAACAGCACCATCCTTCGAAGAAATCGCACCTGCAGAGTGTAAGAACAACACAACTAACCATGTGATTAGTCTAACAGAATTTCCTAGGCCGCTTACAAGGATCCATCTTTGTAAGCCGTAGGGCCAAGACAATGCTCCGAGGTATTCTTTAAAGGGATGTCCTGAAGCGTGTACTGATGGTATGCAGATAGACTCCATGGATCACAGTTCGGAGGCGAAGATATGATTTCTCAAATGGCCGCGATTTTCGACTCGACAACAAAGCAACGATTCGGCAACGAGAACGACCCAGCATACATCAAATTTGGTACCATCAGGGACAAGGATCCTAGTTTCAACATCAGGTCCGGGCAGTTGAAGTTATTGGGGTCAGTATACCTATTGCCTATCGATCCAAATATTCTCATTTCCTCTCAGGTCCGATGTAGCAACGTTATTCGAGCCGTCTGCAGCGGCTATAATCGAAGCTATCGACGAGCAGCGCCATGCTGCAACCAAAACTATCAACGTTAGATCTTCTCCTTTGCCTGTTTCACTGAACTGAATAAACCTCAGACTGTTTTCCTCGTTGGCGGTTTCGCAGCTAGTGAATGGCTCTTCATGAGATTGCAAAACCAACTAAGACCGCTGGGGATCAGTTTTTGTCGACCTGATAGCCACACGTACGTGGTCCTTTTGCAGAAGGAAGCTAACCAAAGTGACCAGTGAATTGGATTATCTATAGGGCTAAGGCGGTTGCAGATGGCGCCGTAGCATTTTTCCTGGATCATCGCGTCTCTGCGCGTGTCGCCAAGTTCACGTATGGCACACGCTGTGCGACACAATTTGACAGGAACGATCCTCAACACAAGTTGCGTGCCAGTATGGCCGTCCCACGCCCATCAGGCAGGACGGTCCTACCTAATGCATTTAGCGCAATTCTGACCAAAGTAATTCATTGTTATCGCATGTCATGCATGAAAAATCACTAATACGCACATTGCAGGGCACGGCTGTATCTGAGACGAAAGAGTTCAGCAAGAATTTCATTACGGAGGTAGTAGACCGTTCTGCATGCGATATGATTACCACAGAGATTGTGTGCTACAGGGGTGGCAGCTCCAATCCACGATGGACAGACTCGGAACCAGGTGCGTGTGAATACTTTCCAAATCTCGCGCATCGCTGATCCTCAGGGGGCCCAGGCATGTTCTCGACATTGTGCAATGTGCACGCAGATACCTCGAAGGTGGCACGCACCATCAGCCCGCGACGGGGTTATGCTGGACTGCAGTTCTATCGCCAAGAGTTTAGTATCATCCTCATGTTTGGCCTGACGGAGCTGCAGGCACAACTTTCGTGGAAGGAGGATGTAAGTGCCTTTCGTGCTCTTGCGCCAAGGTGTGTGATATTGATGCACATGCGACATTTAGGGAATAGAACAAAGGTAAGGAACACAGCCCTTTGACCTGTGACATTAACTCCACGGATGTCGAATAGGTCACCAGCCACTGTCGTGTTCGACCAAGTGGTCGAGGCAGCCTAGTTAGTGCTTCAAGCTTTTCAACAAGGGAATTACCTCATTTTGAGTCGCACGCCATACATTCATATGCCCAGAGGATCGTTGTATTAGTAATATTTCACTCGCATCTTGTATGTCTTTTACAAATGTATCTTGACTTTACGCTCCTGTGGACTCTGTGAGAAATTCTAAGGAGTCACATCAGTAGCGCATTCCGTGATCATAAGCTTTCAAACTCACCTCGAGTCAATTCAAATGCCGCAAATGTGCTCGCTCCAGCGGGTATGCTAGTGAAGTGGTGAGTATCTCGAGACGTGTGAGATAAAAACACCCTAACGTTCTTAGCACTGATGTGGCACATAAACCATCACCATGAGTCACACGACGTGCACATTAATCAATCAGTTTCACTTACGCGATGGCGACAAACCGCGGAAAAGCCCCGTTCTAGCAGCGTGCTGGTCAAAAGAATGTAAATACCAACAAGGGGCAGTCTTACATTCCTGATTCGGCGATAACCATCCTGATTTCATTGGTCATATATCTCCAGGGCTTGCCAGTCGGCGGTGTCTGGCGCAACTGAATGCGAGACTTTATCACATCTACCGAGAAATTAATGTAAGGCCTTGTCAGCTGCGCTCCGTAACTTGCCTAATGGGTAGCAGGATAGCCAGTATGCAATCTGCAAAATATCAGGAAATTATAAAGCAATCAGGTCGTGTGACATACTCCGCCAGTCGAACCACTAGCAAGAAGGGCCCAAACAGGCACTTTGTCCCCGTACTTACTCTGAAACTTCCGCTTCGAAAATTCAAACGCTACATTAAGTTAGACAAGGAGGTGTCCATGAGCGCCAAGATCATTACCTGTGTAAAATCTAGATTGCCCTCTTAACATCAGAACTCCCTAGCAGTATAAGCAAGGACGACATACCCTGCATATGCTGGTATCTCTCTTGCAAATGTAACCTGAAAACATTGGTCAGCCAAATTTCCTACAAGACACGATAACTGCAGATACCCAGTAGCCTCTCATGACACCATTCCGAAAGCCCCAATCTCTCCACATCTCCTTTGCGACATCTCTCAGTTTCTTATCGGTGGCAGCACCATATTGGCCCTGCATGCGAACTTTGAACATCTCGACTAGATGACAAAGTTTTGAAATGATTGAGTTGCAAAAGCGAATGGTGTAGCAAACCTGGACTAGCAAGAATAGCATTTGCAGCTCCAGCCATTGCGCCTGCGATGGCGATCTCCTTCAAGGACAGCTGTGGGAATGGCGATACGATGCGCTTAGAGTACACGTATGAAGCAAACAGCAAGGAGTTGACCCCAGCTATTCCAAGAAGGGGGCTGGCCATCCCTGGAGCAGGATGAGTTTTTGGAATGACGCGACATCATGTCTAATGTGAACCTTTGTACAGCGCAAAGAAACCTTCCTTTCGAACAGTTTGTGCAAGAACATCCATGGGTCCTTTCTAAGCAAGCCGTCAGCCGTCTAACTCTGAACCTGTGTATTCACATACAAACATCCCCTCTGCAACTTTGGCTCAGTATTAAACATTTGACCACAGATGGGGCAACTGACTCGGAGCAATCTGTGCGCGTGTCTTGACGGTATCAAGTGGCTGGCCTACAAGGACTTGGGCGGCGCCGCCGACGCTGCCAGCGACCAAATCATTTACTGTTGAGAGGTAAGACATAATTGGTCTGGACATTGGAGACGGTGGGGGACAACAGAGGACTAGATATATATGTACACAATCATATTGAAAGGTTGAGAAGATGTGCCAGACTGAGCGGTGGTCGGGTCTGCAAAGTCACACGCTGGGTCGAACTCTACCGTAACCTTGTAAGCTATGAGTGCATCTGGTGCAAAGGTATCTACGAACAAAGTAAGTCTTCAACTACGGCTTTTCTTCACGATCTTAATTTTGTAGCAGACATTTTGGAAAGGCAAAAAGCCAGAGCCAGATGGTCCACCCCATAAACGGCGGAAGCTCGACCGATCACAGCTGAAGTCTGGATCTTCAGGCCAGACCTTTGTTGCTTCACAAGATACGTCTACTTCCGCGTTTCCAAGAGGAAATTCAACATCAACCATCGATCCGGAACTCGCTGTCGATTTCGCAACCCAAGAAATTAAAAATGGCGAGTCCCTGGCGACACTGCGCAAGATGATTTTCGGACGTCTAGAGTATAAGTCTACCCAGACAGAGTAAGTCATTTTAACCCAAACAGGGAGCCAATATGGGATCTCATTTTGACGGTCAGTCCAGGAAAATACCTTGCAATCGATTGCGAGATGGTTGGCGTCGGCATCGACGGCGAGGAGTCGTCGCTTGCGCGCGTCAGTATTGTTAATTATTGGGGTGCAGTGCAGCTGGATGAGTTCGTGAAGCAGAAGGAACGTGTTGTAGATTATCGGACCAAATGGAGTGGGATACGCCCCTCGGATATGGTCGGAGGTAGGTAGGTTTTACTTTCTGCACCCTGTGGTTGAGCTAATACTACCTCTAGCTAAGCAATTCGAGGAGGTGCAGAAAACAGTCGCAGCTTTGACCAAAGATCGCATCATAGTGGGACACGCCGTGCATAATGATCTCAAGGTTAGCTTTAATATTTGTGTCTCCACCCTTGTGGCCCACCGATAACCTGTTCTCAGGTTCTATTACTATCACATCCGGGTCCACTCATACGGGACACACAACACTTGGCGGCAAAACACAAAGTAACCAGCAGTAAACGCCCTGCTCTTCGTAACCTCGTAAAACAAGAACTCGACATTGTTATTCAGGGAGGGGAGCACTCCAGTGTAAGTCATCTACCGCCCTAGCCTCTGGCTGATATTTCATCATGATACTCGGGCAGGTCACAGACGCTAGGGCGACAATGGCTGTGTTCCGGCTACACCGAAAAGAGTGGGAAAAGGGATTCAGACCGTTGCCCGTACCTGGGGCTGATGCATCAAATAAACGGAAACATGTTGAGAGTAGTGAACCAGATGCGCCTTCCCCACATGGTAGAGGGAGGAAGGGCGTCAGTTCTGGACTTTCTACAATAGTGAAACGGACACCGCAGACGAAATCGAAAATTGCAGTCAAGACTGCTAGCAATAATTGGTGGACCACCCTGGGTGCTAGCGACATCGCAAAGGGTTCCATGAAGCTGTAACTTTAGCATATTTTGTCTTAATACCTTGTTAATACCAAACATGTTTCCAACTATCAAATATTGGTGGCTCGTCTCCCCAACTTGTGAGCGCCGAGAACTGAGTGAATGAGAAAAGGATGCCGAAAGCTGATTCTCCAATGCAATGCCATTAACAACACCAACACCAATACATTTTCGCAACCGATCGAGTATTCATGCCGCTCTCCGCAGGGCAAATGCCAGTGTGCTCACTTGCCTGTAATACACTTTATCAATTTATCGTTAGACCAGTCACAAGGTTTTAATCATGTCTATTGGGTACCGAGAAGTGTACAGGAAGAGATTGAAAACCAATTGCAAGCATGGTCACATATACAGTATCTCATCTCGTAATGTCTCACATCAGCCGCATAAGAACCAAAACCTGCGCGCTCGACCCTTCCCCGAACATCCCAAAGTGTACACGAGAACGACATCTTGAATCGAACGACGCCCGACCGAATATTTCACTCTCCAGGATCAATCTTGGTAAACAGCTGTATTATCCAGTGGAAGCAGTCAGTGACCCCTCAGCAGAGAAGTAGACAACTTCAGCAGCTCTGTGCGTAAGTCCATTCCCGTTCTCGTTCCAGTAAACTGAACAGAGAAGGGGGGGTTGATATGCAGGAGGGCCGGTAGGAATGTTTCGAGCAGATGGTACGTGCCATCTTTCATAAAGTAGATGGGAGTATGACACAGGAAATTGTAGCGAGAGAAAGAGACTTAAAGGCGAAAGTGTTAAAAGGCAAAATGATAAAATTTTAGAAACAAAGGGCATTACTCACCACTCCGAAATCAGCATATACAACAATGCCAACTTCTAGTAATGGCTATCTTTCTTCCTCTGTGTCCAGTTGGGGGGTCTAGCGGCAGGTTCCTGAGTTCCCAGAAGGAACTAGTCTCCCTGATAAGCCACTCGACTAAGTAGCGGTGGATGATTAAATAGAAATGAGGGTACAACTCAACTGGTACGCTCTGCGGAGGAGCAGCTCAATACGCCAGTGAAGGAGCATGAACTCCTCGGGGCAGTGCATAAGCTGGGAGGAGCTCAACATCCGGCTGTACGTATTCGTCTGTTGGACTCCTGTGGCAAGGAAAGGAAGACAGATTCTGGATGTGACTAAAGGAGTGAACCAATGACAATATGATAAATCGATTGGAACTACTGCATCGACCGGGCTGTCACTTTAAATTTGTCTCCGAGTCAACACAGAGGAAACATTGGACTTCATGCACATGAGCGAGGCATCCTGACCCCTATACTGATGCAAATGAATGGAAAAGTGTGGTGGTGGTTGTAGGATAGCATGAGGGTCGTGCATAGCGCGTCGAGCAATAGGCCTGAAATTTTGTTGAAGATATCCATGAGGGTATGGATCAAAGACTTGGACTTCAGCCTGAAAAAATGGGCGCCGCAACGCCCAATTGGGAACCCTAATTTTTTGCCTCATCAAAGCCCATCAAGTACATGTTGGCAGCTGCCTAATAGTACTTATCTTACCACAAGACAATGGGACTGGCCGGCAGAAAGGAGAAACAACGCATTCCCAATGACCCACGAAACTTATCCTGGGCAGATGGTAAGCTATCACTTTACTTCCTGACACCATTCTCACCTCTCCATAGATGCAGCTCGTTTCGGCCAGTCTTACATGTCCAAGCTCGGCTGGGACCCCTCAAAAGGTCTAGGCGCCTCAGGCGATGGCATGAAATCACATCTTAAGGTCTCCCAAAAGCTTGATATGCTTGGAATTGGCGCCGCTCATCAAAAAGACCCACACGGTATCGCGTGGAAACAGAATAAGGAATTTGAGGCTTTACTGCAGAGGCTTAACGCGCAGGATGGTCAAGATTCTGCTTCTAAGAGGGTGTTGGGTGAATTTATTCGGCCTGAGCACCCTACAGCGGACGCACACACCGAGGACAAGGAAACGAGCCAATCATCGAAGAAAGAGAAGAAGCGAAAGCGTAAGGGAGGGGAACATGCCGAGGACGGAAAAGACAAGAAAAAACGGAAGAAAGACAAGCACCAGGATGAAGATTCAACTGTAGCGGGTTCATCAAAAACCACTTCTCCGCCTATCGATTTTCCTGCCCCATCCCCATCCCCAGATACCGTACCACCCACCCCTCAAACAAGGCCAAAGGGACGCCCTATGGCGTGCGTTTCTTTCTGATTACTACAACTTCTGATACTAACTACCTTCCCCAGCCACCGTGCGCGCATACAAGCTGCTAAACGCCTTGCGAACAAATCAGCAGCTGCCATCTCTGAAATCCTGGGAATTGCACCGACTCCTTCATCCGTTTCCTCTACAATCCCCTCCGGTTCTCTAACCCCAATCACACCCACCGACAATGACCTCCCTCTCGAGAAGCTCACGACGTCGGCCAAGAGTGTCGCAGACTATTTTAAGGAAAAACTTGGCGCAAAATCTAACTCCAATACCCCAGCTACGAATGACGATGACAGTACTTCCCGGGGAGGGATTGGCTCCGGTGCCTCTTCTCGGGACGACGTAGATCAACCGCGAATCGGACTGGGTGCAGGTTGCAGCTTTGGAGAAGGTCGCTCTTCGAACGCGCTCGCTCAGTTCTTCAATACATCATCATCATCACATGCCACTGTTGTTCAGATGGCATCTTCCGCTACACAGGCTATAAATCAACCTCCTGAACCGACAACGTCATCTTCCACAGATAGTTCCAGGGATGAAGAGATGACTGAGAAACAGCGACGCAAAGCGCAGAGAAAAGAAGAAAGGAAAAGGCGGGATGCAGAGGCAGATGATGTGCCTGCAGGGCTAGGAGTCGAGATACCTGACAATGATGCTAAGGCGGACAAGAAGAAAAGGAAAGAGGGACGAAAAGCAAAAGGTGCGGAACCATCTGATCTTGTTCCATCAGTTGTTGTGGAAGAATCCGAAGAAAGTTTAGAATCTGAGAAGAGGCAGGACAAGAAAAAAAAGAAAGCAAAGTCTGGTACTGAAGCTAAGGAAGGTGAAAACCGGTCCAAAAAATCTAAAAAGCGCACAGAGCTGGTCAACGACGGTTCATGACCTCTCGGTAGTCGCCATTATACCGTCTAGATCTATACCATTACCATCGACCAGTACTACATCATCTTGTATGTATACATAAAAACAGGAATTAAGGTCCAACGTCCTCTCATGACTCTATGATTACCTCTCATACACTTTAAGCCCATCCTTGAACTTGTCCGGATTCTCACAAGCGTGTACCTTCAAGGCGTTCACGACCTCCGGAATAACATCCTTGTCGACGTCTTTTCCCCACAGGATGTCCAAATGTTCATATCCATCCAGACGCGTGACAGTCGTATGGTCCGGAAGCTCTTTAAGCATCATCTTTATGTCAACAAGGCTGTCCCTGTCCCCATATAAAAGCACGATTGGTGTAACGATATTCTTCGTCGGGAACCTCGCAGGTCGGTATGCACGCCCAACAGGAGAGCCAAATGCACTGACATCGTCGTCATACATCTGGAAAGCACCCTCGCGCATGATCTGGAACCAGTGCACAACGGACTTGACAGACGCTAATGAGTAGAGATGGGCATATGCGGCGATCTTCTGGAGATATGAGATGTTCTGACTGTCCCAGTTGAAGAGGAAACGCAGGGAAGTGTCGATGACGCTTGTGAAGATGGGTGGGTATAGGATGGCTTGCCATGTCGTTGCAGAAGACAGAATGGCTCTGCGCCCGAAGAATAGATACATCAATGTTGGGCTGTGATATGCCAGTGTTAAGGACAGACAATGGTAGTCAGGCAGCGTACTCACGAAGCTTTCATGAGGCCATCAACAAGAGGGGCCGCCAGTCCTGCGGGGCTCATAGCAGGCGCAAGCGCAATGAAGACGTTCACCTTCTCATTCAAATGCGGATGAATGCTGAGTGCGGCGAATGCCTGCGCGGTGCCCTGGCTGAAACCAACGTAACTCAAGCTGCTCGAATTTGTGATGTCCAGGATATACTGAATAGAATCAGGAATATCATGCCAGGCGAAGTCGTCGAGGCTATAGTTCCAAAACTTGACCGAATTCGGGTCATGATGAACCGACTTCTTGGAGTACTTGTTCCCCCGATTATTGCCCATCCATACGTCAAAGCCTGTCACGGTCATTAACTCCTCAACATCACGATGTCTCTGGTAGCACAAGTATGTGATGACACGCACCTTGCTCAGCAAGGACAAACGGCAAGCACCTCTCAGCGTTCGTCAAACAGACCCATACTTCGCTATTCATGAGCAACCCATGATGCAAATAAACCACCGGTTTTCCCGTGCTTGTACCAGGACTCCGCTTCCTCTGCCCCCTCCTCGTCGGAAGCCTATGCAAGCCCAATAAATATCCATCCTTTGTCAAAACGACATGTTCCTCATGCGTGTAACCCCAATACTGACATAACTCTCCGAAATCCTTCGCCATCCTTATAGCGTCAGCAACATCTTCGGCCTTGGACTTGCCTTTTGAGTGGTTCTCTGAGAAACGGTGAAAGAGGGTGCGGGAGCGGTCGTAGAACCACTGGATGATGGGAATAGGGAGGAGCATGATGATGAAGCTGATAGCTGTCTCGAAGACTAGGAAGAAGAAGCCCCCGACGAGAGCCGTGTATTCATGCCCCTTGAGACGTCCAATGAGGGGAACAACCATAAGTGAATGACTGCTCTGTCCGAGCGTGAATTATTCTTGCTTTGTAAAAAAAAACCTCAGTGCAGTTGGGCGATAATAATAGTATGAGTCTAAGAAACGACAATGAGAAAGCACAGTACGGTATACCGTGACGTACTGTGGAGAACCATCACAAGTTCCGATATAAACACCGAAGTCAAGACTCGACTCAAGCTCAGATTTGGCTATCTGAAACAACCGTAGTATTGTAAATCCTTGAATACAACAGTAATAGGGAGAAACATTAATCATACAGGTCTTCCAAAATTTAAGATAAATCCGCCCGCAGATAGATCATGATAATATGCAAGCATTAGTGTCACATATCCGTGCACCAAATCTCCAGCTTCCCCTCACCCTTCCCCTTTGCGTTCGCTCGAGCAGTCTCAATGGCAAGTTCATAATCACTGTCGTCTCTTAGCGTCACTTTCACATCATCTTCATCCTTGAATTTGAGACCCAGACCGTCCATAGCAGTGCCAAATTTGCTCGTCACGCGCTCGACGAATTCTTCGAATGATGTGTCGGGCGTAAGCGTCATTCCGCGCACATCACCTTGGTAGTGCAACTGCAACAAACACGATAAATCACTTGAAATCACCAAGAATACGATAGAACGGACCTTGATGCGGATATTCGACAATTCATAGGGGTCATCGTACTCCCCACTCACATATCCCTCTTCTTCTTCTTCGTACTTTGGCCGCCTCTGCGTCGCTCGTCTAGTTGGTTTCCGACGCATGCTTCCCCCACCGGCGCGGGAGAGATTGACAGCGATTGGCACCTCCAAGTTCAAAGACCCCTGGTTGCCGAGGTCATTGCGTGAGGGCATCCGCTGAAGTATCGAACCAGTGTTCACGTTGCCCATAATCTCTGGACCTGACTGTGCGCTTCCCTGAGGCCACAATGCCACGCGGTCCACGCCCATATTTGGTAGCGGTCCTTGTACGACGGATTGCAAATAATCTTCAGCATAGGAATCAATGTAGTCATCGAGGAGATCCGGCTGTTGGGCCGGTGCTGAAAAAAAGGTCAATGTAAAATAACAAAACAACTTCAACAATACATACCCTCTTGGGAAGGAGGAGCTGCGCGGAGCACGAATGTCGCCTTTGGTGCGGGAAGGCTAGGCTGGAGATTAGACGGCGGTTGATAACTATTGTCAGGAAGACCCTGTGCTTGGTACAACTGAGGCTGTTGGTACTGATTACGTGCCTGCGGCTGCTGTTGATATTGTTTCGGCACCTGCGGCAGATCAGGGTAGGATGGTGGCACATATTGAGGTTGGAAGAGGGCCTCGGGTTGCTGGCCGGGTAGAGGTTCCTTTTTCCTAATGGTCAGTCCTCTCGATGCAGCTACACCTGAAGAGGCTATGGGACGAATAATAGTGTTGCTGCGGGAAGGTGCGAGAGATTTGCTCCTCGCTAAAGGTGACGTGGGTGACAGGGCAGGTGCATCATCGGTTGGAGGGCGACTGGAAGGGATGGCGGGAATATTGATGCGCACAGGTGCGGCGGTGTTGCTCCTCGACAAACCTGATGTGGGGGGTAGGCCAAGTACTGCATCCGCAGTAGATGGGAAGGCACGGGTAGTGGACCTTGGACCCGCGTTCATCGTCTTAGAACGCTCGACGGGCCGGACGATAGGTTCAGTACCTGACGGAGAATGAACATCAAAAAATTGAGAGTAGACAAGAATAGAGCATACTTGGCGGGGGAACGGTTGCACTTCTCCTCAGCCCTTCATCGTCCCTTTCTTGATCTCTTGCTTTTGCTTTCTCACGCTCCTCCTTGAGTTTCTTGACGCCAGTGAATTCAGTGAACGCATCAGTGGCGTCTGATGCAGCGACAAGTCTCTGAAAAATAGTGACTTAGCGACGGCCAATAAATAAACTAGATGGAGACGTACCGCCTTCCCAAGATAGTCCTTACTTTTGGAATTCTTGAGCTTACTGTCTGATGGGCGGTACAACACGCCGACGGGCTAAAAACGTGCACCATAAGTATCATCACTGTAAAATGAGGGGAATGACCTACAATGCTAAAAACAGTATATCCTTCTCCACGATCTTTAATGGCATCGTCAATTACGTCGTGCTCTTCGGTGACCTTCTGGTTACGCGCATCCTCCATTTCTGCTAACCCCTCTGTCGGATAGCCAAGATAAATATGAGAAAGGCCTTTATTGAAGAGGACTTCGGCTGTAAACAGTTTAAATTTGAGGCCGATTTGTTCATAGTTACTGTAGGATGGTTAGAACAATAACACATGGAGAAGTTCACGAAGAACACTGACATGGCTTGGTTCCCACGAAGATAAAGTAGCGCATCGTCAAAGTTTTGGAGAGCAATATCGTATTGCTCCAGCAAAAAGTTAGAGACCCCGGATTGAAAGTAGCTGTTCCCCAAAAGATGTTCAGCTCAAGATGAAAATGATATAACTTGGAAAATAACATACGCGATAGCGAGGAACGGATCGAGAGCTGTGGCAGCCATGAACTGTTGGACTGCAGCCTCATGCTCACCGATTGTGGCGTAAATTAGGCCCATGTTAGTGAGGATTTTGGATGAATCCGCAATGCGCTATTGCAGAACGAATATGAGATCTAGTAGCAAGTATCAATTAAACAAGGAACGCACCGAAAATGAATCCAGGGCATTCTCGAAATCCTGCTCATCATAAGCCTTCAAAGCTGCTGCCCAAGTGTCCAACTCTGCTTTCAAGGATGTGGCCATAGTTATTCCTAGTGTTTCAGGATTATGTGGAGGTACAGGAGGCGTGCCAGACGCAAAAAAAGCAGATGAGACAGATGCGCAGCAACAAAAGTAAGCAGAAGGTTGTAACGGCAAGACAAGAAATGAAAAGCGAAGGTTCTGATCAACGTGGGCCGGCCCCGGATGAAAATAAAAGAGTAAGAAACCAAAAGAAGCTTAGAGCTGAACGAAAGAAGACGAAAGGACGCAGTCACAGAATCGTTGTACATTTCCGGTGAGATAAATAGGCCTTTGTCCGGGCAGTGCTCCAAATTTGGCTAAATATATGCCGGCGGCAGTGTGCAACATTGTGAGATTGCTCATGTAAGCAACTACAAGGCACATCATCCATGCTGCTCACAGTCGTTAGCGCTCACAGGATTCAGCATAGCACACCTCTCAATCGTACATCGCTGTGTGGAGGAATACATTTACCACCTCAGCAAGTCAATTGTTCTACATTTCACGCCGCAGTAACCTTCTGATTGTTTCCCATAATACCAGCCCAGACTCGTCGTGACAAGCCTGGTTTGTATACACGGATAAATGTCAACATCGCACATGGGCACGATTCCAATATTAGCCTTGCTTTCCCGTGATATCAGGCTCCGACCCTCAGCGATTCTCTCGCGCCGTCCTTTCGATACTTTGTTTCCTCTTTCATAATTACACGCCTTTGTTTCTTGGCTCTACAACTCGGAGCTACAATCTGGACATGGCGAACCCGCCAAGGGGCAATCACATCAGATCAGACGTGACCAAAATACCCTAGTTCATCGCCTTTAGCACATGTGCTGTTGCGGTAGATGGTGAATGAGAGTCTTGTCGCTGACGATGGGATTCCGGAGCTTGCAGCCTCAGCGTCGCAATCAGTGGGTACTAAGCTGTTATCACTGCCTCGGCATCCATGGCATCTGATTATACGATCGAACTATCACGGTCCCGAGTCCATCCCATCCACCTATTGAATTTTACAGGTCAGTGATCTTCCTTACAACCTTGCGGAAAGTCGGCTCCTGAGGTAGGCACGAGGCTATGCAAGGCTGTTGCATATTTTCAGCTCAGTCCTTTGCAGTGTAACAGGTGTGTGGCACAAAATGTAAGGCGGGGCTGTGTCTATGCATCATATTGATGAGGGACGACTATTCTTGAGAATCGGAGAGGCTCGGACCAGGAACGGGAATGAAGAGATTCGATTCGACGGGAATATCTATACGCAGGAGCGGTGTATCCGCGACTGTGTGCCTGCGTATCACGAGCAAGGTAGGAAGTGGTTAACTTTTAAGAGTCAACGCTACGACAAAGCCCGAAGGACACTCTGACTAAGCTAAAGCGCTAAGGTACTAGGCGGCTGCTGCTCTGCTCCAACCCCCAGGGTCCCCTACTCCAACGGTGATTGAGACTGAGATTCGAAGGAGAAACGTGTTTGCGCATGTAACGAAGAGTGATTGCGTATTTTATAAAGGAAAGAGATGTGTACGTACGATAATTATATCTTCAACTAACTGTCTGTATGACGAATGAAGAGGCTCGGACTAGGACTAGGTAGCGTAATAGTCTGGACAATGTACGTAGAACGGTGAATAAGAGAGCTCACCTTAGTATGGGATCAAAAGACAGACGGAGATTATTCGAGGTGAGCAGAAAGCTGATTGAACGGAGAATAAAAGGTGAACGTGTCCAAATCGTGTAACGAGGGGTGATTCCATTCGTAAAAAAGGTTGAGTGTGTATGATCATGACTGTCATGTCGAGAGTCATTTGTCAATAAGCCGTCCTTTCCAGTAATTGCAAGGAGAGTATATGAGGCCAGATTGCAAGGCATTCTCGATTTGGCGCCCCTGCAGGGCAACGTTCGACAATTCCACTCGGATCAGACTCGTTGTCTTGGTGGGTTACCGCTTGATACCGCCACTGAAGAATGTAGACTCGTGACCAGTAGGTCTTTCGATGAGAGAAACCACAGAAGGAACTACAGGTCACGAGTCTATGAAGAATAGACCATGGCGGTCCGACGCGGCGTACGCTGTGCGGACTCCAGTAGGCTCTAGTGCGGGACACATCCCCATAAGACAGGCGCATGACGATAGCGGAACGAGTGATCTAGTAGAGCAGTGACCGATCGTATGCCGCCAGTGCATAGGCTTGTATAAGATGAGCTGATGCAACAAGCATTCGAGTAGCAATGAGAATTGATGGCGTTCCTACTCGGTTATTTATCCACCTAGATATTTCCCAAGGCAGGGCTTCAGGGGGTTCCTTTTGGGCAGCGTTGGCAGCCTATGATGTGACCAAGCCCATGGGCGAACTCGTGAAGAATTTCGCATCATGTGCATTCCCGACCACACAACGCAGGCTGATGACGTGCTTGACGGCGACCTCCAAATGGCCGGCCGATCACGTCGGGAGCTGTCGCCAGGACCGGGACTCCACGTCTTCTGGTCTGGCTGTGCCCATCACTATCATCATCTGAGTCCGTGTGTTCGACTAGTGGCACTGCAGCGTGAGTAGATCGTCCCAGAGATGTTGACACGTGTCTGGCAAACGATTATCAGATTCCATATTTTGTTCAGGGCATGATACCCGCTGCTTGAAAGGCTGGATTCACTGTAGCTTTTCTACTGGAAAAGTACAATAACCCATTTAATTCCTGCTGGTGAGGGAGTCCTATTCCGGTCGCTTTACTAGGCAGGTTCGTGATTGCCGCAATTTCAGCGGGATTGCAAGTGCGGAGAATGGCGTCACTGATAGTGCCTCGTTATTTACAAACCCCATCTACCATGTCAGGTGACTCACTTGAAAGGCTTTGCGCTCAGGCATGTAACACGTGTTGATCTTAGGCCAAGGAGAATGTCAAGAAAGCTGGAGTGAAGTTCATGGCGGTCCGTCTGGGTGTAGGGATTCGCCCTGTTTTCTGCTGTGTTGTGCATATTTCAATTGCGTGCCTTCTGTGGACTGGGTTCGAGAAAAACCAGAGCCTCCCGTTCGGTGTGATGAGGTTATCGTGCGGTCCCTGCCTCACATATGGTCATAAGATCATAATGATCCGCGAAGGAGCCGGATGCGCCGATTCCAGTAAAGCCGCAAAGACGCGGTGATGGCCTGTGCTGGATTGGTGATGGATGATTACTTCAAACGTTGCATCTCTCGTTGATTGAAGCTCTGACAACTCCCGGCATGGTCTGAGTAATCGTGACGAAGTTGCAAGCAGATCATCAGACTTATGTGATATGCTCCATGGGTAAGCTTCAAAGCCGCTGCGGATGCGTTCTTCTGTCTTTCCTAGTCACGGTGTTTCAGGTTGATACGAATGTACGTACAAGTATGCCATCGCCAGACGAAACAAATCCCTTGAAACTGATTCCACATCAGAAGGGCGCAGTAACGACGCAGGGAGACTATGACAAATGACAAAGAAAGTGTTTCTGCTGCCCCAAGTGTATCTGGGATGTTCTCCGAGAAGGCAGGAAATGAGCAATTGGAAGAGAAAGAAATCAAACTCGACAATAATCACAAGATCAGAGAAACGGTTTGAACAGAGTCACGAGCGGGGTTTCAAATTGGCAGAGCCAATTTAGATGATCGTCGTGACTTGAAGCTGTTTAAATAGTAAGTGTACCGTTAGATCACTTATTCGTTTCATACTTCCAAGATGACGCCTACCCCACTTCCTGCAACGCTCACCGGCGACATAGATACGCTGATGATCGATAACTTTGATTCGTTCACGTGGAATCTCTACCAGTCACTCTCACTTCTCGGCACACAGGTCACTGTCATTCGTAACAATGCACTCACTGCAGACCAGCTCCCCCTTCTCCGTATCAACCGACTTATAATCAGCCCAGGTCCTGGACACCCAAAGACTGATTCGGGTGTGTCAAGAGACGCGATCAAGTATTTTGCAGGCAAAGTCCCGGTCATGGGTGTGTGTATGGGCTTGGAGTGTATCGTCGATGTATACGGCGGCGAGATCGGGTCAGTCCAAAGCAGCCATGTTTCTTATATATCAAAATAACACCTGACTCTTCAGTTATGCTGGAGAAATAAAGCACGGAAAGCTGTCCCCCGTCATCCATGACGGTCGCTCTATTTTCCTTTCCCTCCCGCAGTCAATCCAAAGTACTCGCTACCATTCTCTCTCCGCATCTCTCCTAAGCCTGCCCTCTTGCCTCATGGCAACTAGTGCCACCTCTGAATCGGGTGTCATAATGGGTGTCCGTCATCGCACCTATGTTGTCGAAGCCGTACAGTACCACCCAGAATCCATATTGTCAGAGGAGGGTGAAGGCCTCCTCAAGAACTTCCTGTCCTTAAAAGGAGGCACTTGGGAGGAGAACCCCCATGCTAAAGTGAACGACCCAGAGATACCGCCCTTCCCATATGACGCCCTCACAGAAAAGTCCAAGTCTATTACCACCGAAGCCGCCAAGTCCTCCGCCCCTTCCATCCTCACAAAAATTGCACAAAAACGCACCTCCGACGTCGAAGCCTTGTCCAACACCCCAGGGCTCACACTCCCAGCTCTAAACGCACATCTCTCCCTGCATCTTGCACCTCCACCGATATCCCTCTCCCAGCGGCTGCTCCATGCACGCAACGGCATGGCACTGCTTGCCGAAATCAAGCGCGCATCGCCGAGCGCCGGATCAATTGCCCCACACACATCTGCCCCGCACACGGCGCTATCCTACGCCCTTGCCGGTGCTAGTGCAATCAGTGTATTAACAGAACCGACATACTTCCACGGCCACCTCGAGGACATGCGGACTGTCCGTTTAGCCATAGACGGGCTAGATTCCAGGCCCGCCGTGCTCAGGAAAGACTTTGTCCTTAGTGAATATCAGGTTGTAGAGGCACGGCTGGCTGGCGCAGATAGTGTCCTTCTCATCGTGGCTATGCTGGGTAAAGACAGGACACGGGCACTGCTCGAATATAGCATGGCTCTCGGCATGGAACCTTTGGTGGAAGTAAACTCCCCGTCCGAACTTCACATTGCGCTTGATGTCGGGGCCAAGGTCATCGGGGTGAACAACCGCAATTTACACTCGTTTACCGTTGACATGAGCACGACTTCGGGCGTCGCAGAAGTTCTGGAACAAAAAGGCAAAACTGGAGAGGTCATTTTATGCGCGTTGAGCGGCATCAAAAGCCCCGTTGACGTGCGGGCGTACAGGGAACAGGGGGTGAAGGCTGTCTTAGTCGGTGAATCTTTGATGCGGGCAGAAGACAAGGGCAAGTTTATAAGACAATTGTTGGACTGGGATGAGCCTGTCCCAAAACCACCTTCATCCGAAATCTCAGAATCAATCCCCCCTACTGCACTCGTAAAAATCTGTGGTATTCTCACTCCATCCGAAGCCCTCAGCACAGCACACGCTGGCGCAGACTTCCTCGGCCTCGTCTTCGTCCCCAGCTCAAAGCGCCGCGTGAGCGTGCACATTGCGCGAGAAATCTCTTTGGCTGTACGCAACGCTTTCCCACTTCCTGATTCCGATGACTATGAAGGCGAAGACGAAAATCTGAACTTACCCCTTCCGTGGTTCACATCGCATATAAACGCTTCCTACATTCCGTCACACATGCGAAAGACGCGTCCCCTCCTGGTCGGTGTCTTCCAGAATCAGCCCCTGCGGTACATTCAGCGGGTAGTGCGCGATGTGGGCCTCGACATAGTGCAGCTGCATGGCTCGGAGCCCATTGAATGGGCTAGGAGCGTTGGGGTTCCAGTCATACGGGTGGGCGGTGTGCCTCCTTCTGCACCGGAGGTTGTCCCTGAAGAGAAGCCTGAAAGTATAAGCGAGGGGAACGAGGTTGAGGAGACTCATTCTGCCCCTCTTCCATCTGCGGACCCTCTCGAGACCCTCACGACGCCAGGATACCATCATTTTATCCTGCTCGACACCACTTCCTCTGCTCAATCCTTGACTCCTAGCGGTGGCACGGGAAAAACTCTCGATTGGGCGCTCGCAGCGCGTCTCGTCAAGAAAGGAGAGGTTCCTATCATTTCTCCGGATGTGAGCGTCAACGCATCACAGGGCGGCGCTGTGGACGGTACTGGGGAACAAAACATCGATGAAGAACCCACAAGCACATTCCCTCTCCCTCTTATCCTCGCTGGTGGGCTCAACCCCTTGAACGTGCGCGAAGCTGTTGAACGTGTGCGGCCGTGGGTAGTGGATGTGAGCGGGGGAGTCGAGCGTGATGGAGTTGATGGTGAACTCGAGAAGGAGGGAGGAAGGAAGGACGAGGAGAAGGTGCGTGCGTTTGTGAGGGCTGCTAAGGGGATGGATTAGGGTGTTTTGGTGGGAAAGGGGGCGTACGTATGAATCGTGTTTGGATTTTCGACGCGTATACCCAGATATTGGCTGAGATATGACATAAATCTTGGTGTAGTTTAGCGTACAGACTGACATAGCTAAGTGGTTAATTTATGGGGTGGAATGAATAGACTTGTCCAATGTACAACCAGTCAATTCAGGTCATTGAACATTTCTTCCAAATTATTGCTCCAAGTCTAGTAGCTATCATTGTGATGGCTCATGACATCCCACAAGATTAGAGCGCTTCCGTTTCGAACATCAGAAAGTCCTTATTACTAATTTTACATAAGCTGGAACAATCGGGCCGTCGGAAAGGCGATTCTATCACTGTGGCATCAACTTGAACTTGAAATTCTTGAATGCGACCTCATCCTCGTCGGTGGAGGTAGCATCGAGTTTGCCTCACTCCCGTCGCTTAAAGGATGTCGAGAACGATACTGCGACACTTGAAAGGTCAATACGACCGTCACAATCTGGGATCCGACAGTCCACGAACTTTGCAGTAAACGACACAGTGCGAAATCACATTCCTCGTCACCCGGATGTCGCCGTACTATGTAGTATCATAATATCTTTATGATCTAGTCAGGGACACGTCTGGGAGTTCATTTTCGCCATAGCGCCTGCCACGTAAGGGCCTAGTGTCAAGACTGCAACATACTTGAAGACGCTTCACAGGAGGACCCTGACAAAGATGACAAGCAAACTGCGTATACTCCCAATGGAGGAAAGTCTTGATGTTAAACGCCACAAGACTCGACTTGATATGGCTATGCTCATCAAGAAACGTACGAAGGCATCCCAGACCTCGAAGCCAAGGTTCTCTCGCATTGGTACCGCCTTATCTAGTGCGAAATTTGGGAAAGATAGCCACACTAGCCACATGCTATCTTTTCCCCCATCGAATTCCTGGAAATTTTGTTAGCTTGCCCCCTTAACGTGATTTCCATGCAATGTGCCTGTTGGTAGAGTGTGTGCGTGACAGCGCAAACCACTACATGTGGGGCATAACGGATCAGTGATCGGCAGCGCTTGTGCACCGTCCGGCTGTCGCAGCCTATCAAAACACGTTCAGAAGGTCTGTTTTATGATCCCAATCTTTTTGTTTACATCATGGAATACTTCCAGAATCCAGATCACATACGATGTGGTCCTTCTCGTCCCGCTCTCGTGGAACTTAACTTCCCACCCCCTTAGTGGATCATTCCAACCCTGGCTCGTACATCTCGCCTTATCTTGTCATCAACTCATCGTGACTAGCCAGATTCCCGAGTGCGATGCTTTGTCATTCTTGTCTTCACCGCCGCTCACATACTAAGTTACCCGACTCGCAGCGTGTATGCATGCAGGTGTGTACGGAAGGGCGAGTACGCGAGATCCAAATGCGCCTGAAAGCCAAACGAGTCTGTATGGTCATTTCAGTATGAATCGATTTTCGTCAACCTGATCACGGTTTACCACTCAGCTTTCCACCTCTGATGGGACTACCAGCTTGGCGCAGCCCAGCCTGGCCTGGCACTGCAATCAGTTTTTGTGATGCGGAAAAATGGAGCTAGCCGTAGTGCCCATATTGTTTTGATGGTACTGAGGTACTTAGTTGATCTCCTCACCTCCTGACCCCTAATTGGACGTAAATTTACAGCCGTGATCAATATATCTAATTATGTTATTTCAGGACGAGAAGGTTGGAGTAAAGTTCGTGGCGGCCTGGTTGGCGATTCGTCCTGCATTGAGTTTACTCTGTCTGGTTTTATTCGCGTGCCTTTTATGGGCTGGGCACTAAACGTTAACAGCCAGCAACTCCAGCTGTATGTCCAAAGTGCTCTTGCGCCGTTTCTCTGGCATGGTGGTCCTTTGATGGCAATGCCTAGACAGCTGGATAAATTCACGGTGCAGAGTCTCACTGGTATGCACTCCTGGCAACTCGTCATGGAGCGATGGTCTATGCTTTGTTGGTCGTGGACCACTAGTACATCAAGCTCGCATTATTAGTTGAGCCGTAATATTATCCTGAGATCAACTTTGGTTTTTTATCCATATTTTGGGATGCATCTGACACATACAGCTATGTATACGCATATAATCCACGCCTGCAGAAAAAGTGTAATCGTGTGTTGAGAATCATGAGCCTACGTGAACGTTTGAACTTCCATTTGCTTGCGCAAACCTGTCCAATTACGGCAGCCCGAGAGGGATCTTGTTCTTATCCTCATGGCTTGTGGATTGCTCGCGACGATCAGCTTCAACCCTCAAGGATATGAGTCGATCCTTCGATTGAACCAAAAGCACATCCAATAATTCCTAGACTTTACAGGCTAATATACCATAGATTCATGGCGAGGCATAGGTATTTGGAACACCGGGAAGTGATTGCAATGGAATATGACAGTAGTGGGGAGGGGTAACTCTGCGAGGAAGCTAATAAAAGAAAGGGGGGAGTTTCGAAGTGTATGACATGAGGCTGATGAGAAGCAAAGGGAATGGATATACTACAGGCTCCTAATCCGCAAACGCGGCGAACAAACGTCAAAAGAACTCATACAAAGACAAACATTACTATGAAAAGCTTCTACACTTGCTGTTTTTCTTTTCGAACTGACAATGATGATACAACACCAAGCACAGAAACGACTTGATCTTCTTCGACCGAAGTTGCAGATCGCGGAGATTAAACAGCGCCCATAATCCGCTGCACTTCCTCGAGACTCGCGTTCATCGAGTCTACGAAGCAGTTGATAAGGGGCTGGAAGTCGCCTTCCCAGGCCTATAGGAGTTCAGCATTTACTAGGGTGGGTACAGGTAGGAGGGAAGGGATGGCAAAGCAAAATCGAAATTTCACGAAACAGAGCAGAGCAGTAAATGAAAAGTGCGAAACACCAGAATCAAACAGATTGACCGTACGGCTCAATAGAAATGGAATGAGTATAAATCCGTAGAAAATGCTCACAATGTTCAATGCATCATAATATACACTCCTCAGTGATGGAGTGATGCAGAGCGGCGGGAATCCGTGACGCATAAGCGGGATAGACGAGATAAGGAGTGACATGCGACCATTTCCGTCCTTTGTCCACGTCAGATCACAACGAAGGAGGAAGAAAGAGGAAAAACACACATCAAAAGGATGACATCGCACAAAAGTGACATGAAGCCAAGCGGCCGTCGCAAATGGGTTTCTCCAACGCGCAATGTATTGCTGTGTCTTACATCAGCGCCCAAGTCTACGCAAAGCGCCACACGGAGTCCCGCAAATGCGCTCACTCACCTTCCCCATACGACATATATACTCCAGCTGCTGGTCCACACGCTCTGCAGGGCAGAATGCGAGATTGTACTGCTGACTACGTCTCACCACTGATTTTTGCGTCGTTTGGCGAGTGAATCCTGCATTAATATAATGCACGCCTCCGGAAATTGGGTCATTGATCTTCACTTTTGATGTGCGCATTAGCTTGGCGTGCACCGCTTGTATCAATCCAGGGGTCAGGAGCTCGGGCCGCTCATGGCATGGAATGGTGGCAGAGAATGCCTGAGGCGGGTTGAACATGTTGATTGAGGATGATGAAAAATGAGAGATTGCTTACGTCTTCGAGGTCAATTAGCGCTTGAACAATGGCCTCAGGGTCTTTAAGATCGCTTCTAATATCGCATCGCACTAAGTGAGGAGCAAATCCCCAATGAGTGAGTGCATCTGCAGACTAGGTGAACCAAAACACATTAATGTTAGAACTATTACTCCAACCGTAACGCCACTTCTGCGTTTGGTTGTCTACGATTGAACAACTCACCTCCGCAACCAAGTGGAAGGTGCCCTCGAGGTAATGTCCCTTGATCCAAATGTAGTTCAGGTACTGCCGCTGGTACGGACTTGTGCGCCACGCTGCTAGGATATCGGCTGACGCTGGTGGGAGCATGGGCCAATTGAAAGGATTAGCATGCTCGCGCGCGGGCTTCCAGCGTTGGAAGAAAGTCAGAGAACCGGTGCTGCGAGCTATGAAGTCGTAAGTATTGCAATGTCATGACGCGCGTATGCAATATCATACCTTGCTGCTCTGTATCACCTTGCGCTAACTTCCGCACTGTCGACACGAACTGAGCAAACGCCACGCCATTTTGGCCAGTGATACCATGTAGAACCTTTGTTGAAAGAACCAAATGGTAATAACCAGAAAAATTATTGGGAGCAATGGAGAAAAGGGGAAGGCACCAATGGAAAAGCAAATCAACAACATGTTTTAGCCCAGCCCACAGATAACAACGAAGTACATACCTCATCGTAAAGTGGAAGAGCAGTGCTGAGAGACCCGCCAGCCGCGCGTACGTCGGCAACTCGCACCTGGAAGAAAGGAATGGGAAACTTGGGAAGGTAATAATCTTCCCAGATCAGGGCTAGTGCGCGGAGATGGCGTTCGATGTCGTCCGGGGTAGTTGCGGACTGAAGGCTACGAAGGAGCTCTGTGAGAGCGAGTGCGTCTTCTTCGGGTACACAACTAGGTAAATCCTTGGGATAGACGATAGTGATCAGGATGGATCAAATAACAAGGGCGGACGGAAATTGGTTTCAAAATGAGGACAAGGGTCACATGCACGATGGCATAAGTGAACAAAAATAGATGAAAACAATCGAGTGAGAGTCATCGATGATGGCGATGGCGATTAGACTCACGACGAGCTCTGGAACACTGCTGTAATCCCATCCCGGAATGTGCATCGGTGCCAGCTGAGGCGCATGAAATTTAACACGGAAGTCAGACTCGAGGTCTACGTCCATCCTGAGATGTATGAATGAGTATGGCACTCATCACCAGATCAGAGGCGAATTGTGCTCACATAGTGTGTGCGCTGAGAGCGGCTGCACTTGCACTAAAAGGAAGTGAGGAACAAATCACACTCCGGATACCGGTGGTCAATCAATTAATATTACCTCGAGTCAAGTAATGACTTGTTTTGGAGGATGGTCCGTGACTGGGCGATAACTTTGTGTGAAACTCTGGACGTGTCTGATATATAAGGGAGGTCATGGGGTTCCAGGGTCTTGTTTGTGAGGACTGGGTTGCTCTAGCCCAGGGCCGCTCGTGGTCAAGAAGGATTCGGATTATGGAATCTTTCGAAAGTTAACTGCTATGGTTAAAGCCAGTCACGAAGATCGATATCCAGCCTCGTGGCATAGTAAACCTAGCCGCGCTGATCTCATCATCCTCTGTAGTACTAGCGACGCGTAGAAATCAGGGTATCTGTAATTATACATGATCGATCAGCGCATGCTCGACACGAGGAAATCCTTGAACAATCATATTTGTAAGCAGTGGGTCTTCAAAATGCCTTTTTAAGCTCTTTGCTCCTCAAGTTGTCGCCACGTACTACCCTCCCAATGCAGGTGATCCGAAAAGGTGAAACAATAATGCAAGTGCCTGCCATTGACAATCACCCTGTAATGCAGAGTGAAGAGTCTCTAGATAGAATGCAACCGAAGTAAGTGGTATGGCTATTCTATTTGCGATGATACTAAGAAGGAATGAAAGCACACTATCAGACGCAGCATGCTGTCAGTGTCACTGCCTGATACGGAATTGAGCTTGAAAATGGAGACTACATCGTGGGTAATCAGTAATCGAGGACCCCGCGTAACAAAATGTTTCTAGTGAGTGAATACAGCGCATGTCGCAATTGAATATTTGCCCATCCTTATGAATGTGAGCTTTATAAGGCAACGATAATGCCCTATATATTGGTCCATTGCTGCCAACTCACGCGCCTTTAGCACTCCTAGAGTCCTTTCAGTCCTTCAAGTCCCCCTCGAGGCTCCGTCAATCCATCGCCAATGTGATCAAGTATTCTCCTAGTAACTTTCAAGTCATTTATTTGTTGTACTCCCCATCCACGCCCGAATGTCGACGCCACCTGTGCAAGGAGCTTCACTCATCGTGATGGAGTCGTATTCTGTGCTTTCCCTTTCTTGCCATAACCGTGACCTTTCTTCATATCATTTCACTGTTTCACACTTTCAGAGTTGCACACACATCGCCAAGTTGATGCCACCGAAACGCTCCCTTTGTTCCATCCTATATTCTATGAGAACGCCTCGACTTGACTCGCTCTTATCAATAAGTCCACATATGGTCGTGGAACTCAAGGGAATGCACCCTGATTCTCGAAAATCTATCAGTTCATCATCCTAATCAACCTCTTATTTGGTCTACTTTCCCGTCAAACTATGATGGTTCTCGCTGCCTCCAACGACGTGAGTTTTCCTGCCTCTGTGTTGTATCTAAACTATAAGTATTTAACGTTCAAGGCCAGGATGCAACTCAGATCATCGACTTGAGCGATGATCTGACATTCACACGCGAGCCTCTTATATCCTGCAACCGCCTGAGCGCGGTTGCAGAGAATAACTACCCTGCTCAATCTCTGTAGTTTATCGATTTTCTGCTGCCGAGCTATGTTCTGACCGCTTGATGCACACTGAGGGCACCAAGCGGCCTCAGTCACGATATATTGTCGCGATGGTGTGATCTTGAGCCCAACTATTTTTATGACATATGCACTGCTCAGTTTGTTCGTTGCCCTTTTGCTCACGGGAACAACTGAGCGCAAGGCAGAGTTGGCGTCGTTCGTCCCTCAGGTTCAGTGGCGCAGATATAAGAGTTTTAAATAGAAAATGTCTTCGCGAGGCGAATGTTTAGTCCCAGTGAAAATCGGTCAGACGCCAGCCGACGGAGAACGACGGAAATCGACGAACTGTGAAAAGTATGATGTCAGTCGACGAGCGTCGACGAATGGCGCGTTCCGTCGATACTCAGATGACTGGTAGCAACGCTGATTGACGCCAGTATACAAATCGTTGAGTAGTTAGATTTCCGTAGATTTGAATAGATGTTGCTTCTCAGATTATTTCGACGCAAAATGACGGAAAGCCATGTATTTAGACTGGAACGAAGCAACAAAAGAGCTACAGAAAACGGGATATCCACCCGCACGCTTGTTCGCTATAGCTCCTCTGCCCTACCCGCCTGCTGACGATACCCAGGGCCTGGCCAATGTAGCGTGCCACTGGCAAACTTCGCGAGAACTTCGAGCGTGTTTGCGGTCCACACGCAGTCAGCAACCTGGATAGAACACCACGAATAAGTGTACAATGGGAATAAGATTGGTACTCACCAGATTCGAAGCCTTGATGTCGTAGCTCTGCAGTAGTAGGTATTACAATTAGTAGACTAGAACACAATAAGAAGAATGAAAAAAAAAACATACCGCTTGATGGGTCTTCTCGAGCGAGTCCCGATATACCTTGAAGTCTTGCGAGGATCCGTTCGGCATTAGCTGCTTCAGCCAGCGATGAGCGCAAAGATTTCTAAGGAAAAAGTTGAGTTATCGGAAAATAGAACAGGGCACCACACTCACCTGCCGTTCTTGATGGCAGCTGGACGAAATTCTTGGTATCCTTCGAGTTTACAGATTCGAAGCCTCGATGTCATAGTTCTGTAGTAAGTGAAAAATGCACTGGTGTGGCACGAGACATGTTGGGACCATTAGCTGTTCATTTTGAGCCTGTAACTGGAGGATTGAGTTGAATGCATGGTTATATGCGCTCAGTTTCAAATGTGTTCATTCATCTTTGCAAAGTATATCACAACTAAGGTGACAAACTCACATCATCTGACGAGGAAAAACTGTGTTTGCCCAGGAGTTCTGCGGCTGTGGTGTAGTAGAAAGAGCGAGATTTTGCTGAGATGACTGTTGGTTGTGATGTGGTGGTCCAAGAAAGGGACGCAAGAATACAAGGTGGGTGCTTGGTGGGCGCACAAAGTACAAACTTGAAATACTTGAGCAACGAGATTTGTGACGCACGGACCTGCAGTTGAACACATTGACAGTTGAACTGCACAAGCCTGTCTTGAGTGTAGTATTGACTCAGCACGCTGTACCGCTCAAAGTCTCAAATCATAGACAGATTGTTCAACATGTGTTTGCGCAACTTCGATTTCCATCGATATGAGTCTACCGACTACTCGAAACTTACAAATCCGTCGACCTTCGTGGAAATGGCCATGTCCGACTTTCACTGGGGTTTAGTCATGACGCCTCTCTTCATTTTCTCCATACAAGACCGTGAGCGGTACACCGAGGATGTCAACAGTGATCATGCGGTGTACCCTTCTTCAGTGGTGACACGAGCGGAACTCGGTGGATGCCTATTTCAGCTTAAGTCGAGCATCACCCACCCTAGTTGAAAGTCTGCAACCGTCCCCTTCCACTTTGCAAAGAACGTACTTGTGATCAGATGACCATACAAGGTTCAATCCGTTTTGCAAAGGAGAACAAAAAGACATGACTCCTTGTGAAATTCTCTCTCGTCCGCGGACGTGGATGAACCCGGAAATGAAATATCTGACAAGTACAGGTGAATTACAATGCCACAGGAACATGGTGATTGGTGAATTTTGGACCTCGACACTATTATCTTGTCGATGTTGTGTCGATGCAACACATATTGCTCGGTATCTATCAGTATCTTCGTCAGCGAACAACAATTTCGCTGAATTTTATGATGCTGTGGGCCAGATCGAAAGTGGAAATTATTATTGTCCTGGATATTGGGTAACAATGATTCTCTTCCCTTCCCAACTGTGCGACAAGATCGCGTGTTAAAAGCATTGGTAGGCCCTCCGCTCGAATGCCATCAGGCAGGAATTTCACGAAGATCGTTATCGATGAGACAATTTCCCGGTACTCGGCGCTGGCTTCAAGTACCTAATCAGCGCATCGCAATCACATAACAGCCCAGCGTTCGTATTGAAGCATGGCATCAGCGAGCTCAGCCTTCCTCTCCTTGTTTCAGATGAATTGGCGCAACCCTGCAACAAAAAGGATCATATTAACGTACCAAACTGATCGGCAAACATGTAAATGCCTACCGCGCGTTTATAAATTACCAGCGTCATCCAACTTTGATAACCTTGCACTGAATACAATCATTTCCACAATCGCGTTATCAAACTCTTGTCAGGCGCAAAGCGTCGCGTGTTTCATTTTAAAACCCCATGGCAATGAGGGAGGGATCAAGTCTAGTCGCCTGGCAGTGAATTCCATATCATCAGCAAGATCCGGGGTCTGGACATGCACAACGGGCATCAAACTCAAGCATACCTGCTTGCCCTCCTCTAGAACACCGCCATAAGACTTCGCGGCTCTTACCTTGTTGAAAAGATCGCCGAATCACATTTTCGATGCGTAGAGCAGCGTCTGCCTCCATCACTAATGCCGCCGTGGGTGATAAGTAGCTCAGGTGAGCTCGAGACATTCTGCCTAGTTATAAATGTAGCGAAGATTTTCAATGACATTGGTGAGGACGGTAAATCGATTGATCGACTTATAGTAAGTATTGAAGCTTTGAAATTTAAGTCCTGGTTGAATAAGAATTGTTTGCCTCTATTTGCCTCTGTATCAAGTATTTATTAGACGGAGTCATGCTCGAGGATACTACGGTCAGTCAGATTACACTAAAAGCAAGTACTGATGGCCGCTTATAATGACAACTGAAGATCTCGGTTTCTGTTGATAGGTATAGCGCGCTCGTCACTAGCACGGTGATTGGATTCATTTGATTCATTTTGGGTGACAGGAGGAGCTGTTGCGACACATCGTGACGGACTTGCCATCGTTGATGGCTTTCTGCATGCTTCATACCAGCGAGGAGCCGTCAGAATAATCAGCGAGTACTGGCCAATCTTTCCCTGCCCTTCGTTTCGATATGAACAGCCAGAAAAATACAGACGGCTAACCGTAACGAGCTGTGATTCTGAATCCCCTGCGACATCGCATCTATCATCGAGGAAGCTTCACCAGAATAAACCAGACTCAATACCAACTTGAAGGCATCAATTCGAAGGCAACGAAGATTTGAGTTTTTGTCTTTTTGCAACACATTCCTATCAGTCGCTCGGCCAGTCAACCAGCACAAAGCATCCATTGTGTCGAGGTTGGAGATTCCTCGCATAATATGACGAATGTTGTGGATGGTCAAAGGCATGGCTCCTGAGCTTCCCGTACGTGTTTCCATAACCCCATTTCAAGGTGCAAACTATACAGAAGGAAACTTAGCCCAGTCGCTGGCTTGATGCTGGTACTCTTGTATTGGACTGCCTTCCTTTTTACTCACAGAAATTTCACAGGCCGACGCTACAAATCCTTTTGCGCGACTGGATATTGATGATTATGGCGACTTTTTTCAGGTAAGTCGTGTATTTTGTCATTATGAATGAATCATTCAAAATTTCTCATGCTTCAACACCCTCTCATCATTTCCAACGTCCTAACTCATCCTCGGCGACTCGCGGCCTCTGGAGCATTCTCATCTCGTCTCTTCACGCCCGCTCTGCTATACTTATACATGACCGAATCTGTATATGGTCTACGTTGCGCGTCCCCTGTGAAGCAGGACGCTGAGACTTGTCAGCCATCAGCTCTGCCTGTGGCGCAGACAAACTCGTCACTAGCGACAGCTACAGCCTCAGCGGTACGAACGGTGACGCAACAACCTGCCCAAAAAGAGGATTATGGTTGGGGAAAAATTTGCCTTGCACCCTGGTACATCCGATGCCACCCTTCCACTGTACAGCTTGTTCCCTCATGATGATGCCAATGTTTCGTCGTTTTCTTATCTTAGTCTCTGCTCGGCTCTGCTTTGATGCTGCGTCATTTCTGGTTACGTGTTTTATCACTTGTGCAGTTACTATGTGCATACGTCACGATTTGCTCCCGCGGAACCCGTCCTTACACATGATAGCCGCGTCAGTTTTCCTGCTGTCCCTCACTTGCCAGTCATGCTCGTTCAATTAAAACAACCGATAAGTTGTCAGCATCGACTGTTCTGGATTGGCACGTCTAAGTTTGTAATTGGCCGCATCACCGATTACTAGTACATCGATGGCCCTTTGCCGTTCGAATAATGGATGAGCTGTTCAACTTATGTATATACGAGATTTGGGACGTCATTTAAGCAACCTATGACAGACAACCTTGTGTGTAATAATGTTCGTATAATCTCAGTGGCATGCAAGTCTGGTGAATGCCGGGGATCTGGCCGCTCTGTGAGTATTCACATGGATTTCTGGTGCGAAGTCAAATGGATCTAATCGACCCGATATAGGGCTTATGATGAGTGTCGTTCCAGGGCATGACCGGGACACTTGACATAAGCACCGGGGGGATGAGTTACTTTAGTGAAAATTCGCGGTAAATACATACACCAAGGGTATCAATATATTACCTGCTCTGCGTCTTCCAAAGCTCCATTAGAATACCGCCTCGGTTTTCTGCTGTTCAGGCTCAACCCAATGTTTGCTGTACTTGGTAAGCTAGTATCAGTGTTCTTCAATCTGAGAAACATATCATATTGCGTGGGTAGAAGTCGAATACCGTACTTGCAACGAAAAAGGTTACAGCATATTTGAAATCCACTTTGCATACTACCATCAACATAGTGAACGTGGCTTAAACTTCTTTGCCTGAGACCTGAGAGTTCGTGACGGTCCTCGGTGAAACCTTCGGCATTTCGCCTATACCTAGGTGAATCGCCAAGGCGTTACAACCCGCACTGGCCAGCTGGCGACACACGAATTGCACGGACCAAGGGGTGATTCATCTGAGTTTACGTTAGGCGGTGAAGAATATAACTTGTCACTGATCTACATAGCGTGGAGCAGTGCGTGCAGTAAGTTGCGCAGACTGTGACAAACACCTACCTATCCCCTTCTGCAGAGAGAAGCGCCTTGCAGGATGGTCATCACCTGGCTATTGGAGGGTTCAACCAAGAAGATAGTGGGTACAAGTTCTCAAAGTGTCTCGACATCTGGAAAAATCAGCTGAATCGGTCAGAAGCAGTGAGTAGCCTGGTATCAAAACAGTTGATATCTCCCTTGAGGAGCTAGGTTGGATGAAATGCAAGTAGACATTTAACGCCTATGAGCTCAACGCGGTAAATGTTTGCCCGGAGTGAACAAGAAATAAATAGACGGAATAATTGGCCCAGGATCGAATGTCGTTACGGTGATACTGTATACGCGGATGAAATACAAAACCTTGTGCTGGCGATGACGAGTCTGGCGTCTGAGCGGCAAGAACCATCAGGGACCAGAGGCTGGGTCTCTCGGAGCATAACAGGCAGTCGATATTAGACTCACCTAGAGTCGCTCATGATAGCATGATGGTCCAGAATGGGTTAAAGCGAAACATGCAAACAGTACGGGGCTCCGAGCCCGGTTCTAGTCGAGTCAACTAGAACCCATGATTCGGACTGGATACTTGTTGGCCAGTTACGATAATTCTTATCGCCGACTTGAATAGTCTAGTAACTGATTGAGCTGCGTGTCTGTAACGTGAGTTGCATGAGTCTTTTTGACGTCGTGTACATGACGTTAAAGACGGATAATTAGACTCGTGTTATAAAAACGTGTTTTGAGCACACTATGAAGCACGGTTCCGTCGTCGGTTCTAGTGAAAACAATAAAAACGTGGATTACCGACTGAGTGAACGGGGACCAAATGAGGTTTCTGGGGTCCAATTGTAGGGGGTGATTTTTTTGGCTCGAGTCCCACGCACTTGTTGTACTCCGTCGTTTCCCTACAGCCTCAGGCTATAGCAGGAAGACATCCTTTTCACCTGCCGAGATCGCAACTGACAGCGACGGGCTTTCGTTTCTCATAGACAGAACCAAGGTTCATACAACTGATCTTTTGTTTTCGCCTGCTGGCAGGTCATACTTGACGACCACCACGCGCGACAAATCATCGACTGTTTGCTAAAATATCTGGTACATCGAAAATTCGTGAGTCCATTTCGTTGTGTATTCATTGTCGTTCAACTAAAACTATCTTCTGCGCGTCTTCTGCGTTTTTTTTGTGTTCATAGAATGAGCAAAGTTTCCACTACATCTGGAAAGACTCCGACGCCGCTCCCTTCGCAGTCAGCTTGGGCAAAGGGCCCGCCGCAGAGCAGCTCATCTGCAGCTCCTTCGCCGCGATCGCAGTCTCCCGCTCCTACTCATGTTGCATCTCCAATAGCTACTTCTCACTCGAGACGTCCAAGTGCGTTAGGCCAGGGCGTGTCCGTAAAAGATGGCGTCTCAGTCCCTCGAAATAATGTGGGATCAGTAGTACGACCAGGTCTGATTTTATCATCACTCCAAAACCATTTCCAGTTCTAACTGTTACCCTCAGCATCCGTTGTGTTTGGATCAATAGATGATGCCTCGGCCCCGTTATCTTCATCGCCGGCCTCCATTCCCGCTGTAAAAACCGAAGTCGTAAAGTCTTTCGGATCCGTACCTGCTACGTCTTCCAACCATGTAAATGGCAAAACCTTAGCTTCTGCATCGGCCACAGGGTCGTCGAAGCAGCCTCCACGACCTTCCCTATCATCAACGCCTTCCAACTCTAGTACGCTATCTTCAGCGGCCGCAACATCAGCCGCTTCTACACATAAACCTTCCAGAGCAGACATTGCAAAGTTCTTCCAGAACCCCTCGTCATCGTCTTCCCAGCCGTCTTCTGACACATCGTCTCCTTCCACCCGACCCTCTAATCTACCCTCACACTCACATCACCAGCCATCGTCATCTTCGTCGCAACAGCCCCAGCAACCCTCACAACTCGGCACGCATTCATATC
>KN835223.1:0-79330 GCA_000827255.1 Suillus luteus UH-Slu-Lm8-n1
ATTAGAGTCCAGAAAATATCAAAAAGCGGTCAGGGTGGGAGGAGAAGGTGGGGAAGGAGGGTTGTGTTGTTCAAGAGTAAGCATAGTTAGCTACAGGTGATTTTCCCTCAAAAGAACTAGTGAAAATGGTGAAGGATTAGGCAACTGTGTGAGCTCGCTGTCCTCAACAGCGAGCTTGAGCATTTTGTCATCGCGCGGTATTACCAAAACGGGAAGTCACGCTTGGTCTCGGCAACGATACACAATTGTGTGTGTCGAGTGTTGGTCGAGTGTGTGAGAAAATCCCTTTGTATGTGTGCATATTTTGTGTGTATCATTTTTGAACTGATCCAGCGCCATACTAATCATCCTTCAGGTCACTTTATTAAGCGTCCCGTTATGCTCTCCGAGTCTTCATATGACTTGAATGCACTGCACTATGAATCCGTTCATACCCATACACAGACCTCGAGTTCTCGCTATCACACACAGTAACTGTCTGTAGGCACTCATAGTCCCAAAACAATTGCATAGATTGAATATTGGGTGACGCGGCAACAAAAACGTGTCATAACTACAAGATCCGTGCGATGAACTGCTGATTGTGAAGAAATACACCAAAACATCGAATGAATAATGCCCACAGCAAAGCGGCACGACTACCAGTTAGAGGGTACCAAAAGAACATATTTCGTACATTTTTTATTCCTTAATTCGACTTGACGCTCAGCACAGTATATGGATCCTCTGGTTTATGGACATGACGATGGTGCGTTTAGGTGATTGGGGCGGGGCAGAAGGACATGATCTCTTCGTAGAGGAGCTCTTTGAGCTGTTCGCGGCTGATATCGTCCTTGTGTACTGCCAATACGATGAATATGCATGCGCGCCTGTTAAGCCCGAGTACTTACGGTCAAATTCGAAGAACTCCGGGTCGAGCGGTGGTGCAACTGGTTCGTCATCGGGATCGTGCTAGATCACATGTAAGCTTGTGCGCTCATGGAGCAAGAAATACACATACATATGCTTCAAGGTACGGGTGAGCCAAAGCCTCTTCGACTGTTATGCGCTTCTTGGGATCAAAAGTCTAGGAGTGAAGATTAAGCTACCACGTGAATAAATGATAAGATCGTGACTTACGAGAGTCTTTGTCAGGAAGTCTACAGCCAAAGGATTGGCGTTGGGAAAGATCTGCGCAAACGGCCGGCGTTTGCGGAAAGGAAGAGCTCGAATGTAATCTCGCGATCTGCGTGTGGTAATGGCGTAAAACTCGTCCAGCGTTGGTGTGCCGAGAACATCCAAGATTAAAGTGAGCTGGTGGTGGTAATCTCTACCGGGGAACAAAGGCTTCCCGGAGAGCATCTCAGCCAAGATGCACCCCACAGACCAGACGTCAATAGCTTTAGTATATTGCTTGAACGTCAGCATGATCTCAGGGGCTCGATACCACCGTGTAGCGACATATTCTGTCATAAACCCAGTTTCGGTGCCTGATGGTTCGGCGGTCTTTACTGATCGTGCCAGCCCAAAGTCGCAGACTTTGAGATCACAGTTTGCATTAAGAAGGAGGTTTGAGGGTTTCAGATCACGGTGGATGACATCAGCAGAATGTAGGGCCTTGAGTGCGCGCAGGGTCTGATAAATGAAATATTGAGCGTGGTCATCTGAGAGGTCTTGCGTTCGGATAACGCGATGCATGTCTGTTTCCATCAGCTCCTGGATCACTGTGTGAAAGTTTGAATGACATGTGTGTCAAATAACATATTTTTGTACGCACAATAGACTTCTTTGAAAGCGTCTAGGGAGGGAGGCTTGATAATGTCCAAGATTGAAATGATCTTGAACGTTCTGACTGAGCACGTATATATGACGAATGACAGACGGACTCACATTCTCGCTTACGCCGGCTTCGCTGAGGAATTTGAGGAGTTTCAGTTCTCGGAGTGTGCGTAAGCAGAACATGGAATGCTCGAAGGGTGCGATCTTCTTGATGGCGACCTTGCGGCCACTGGGTCGGTGAACAGCTGAACAGACGATACCATATGCGCCCTCGCCTACGACATCGAGAACCTGATACTGAGTGCCTATTGAGAGAGATAATGCGTTAAATTAGATAAATGAGAAGGATCTAGACTTACCGACGTTGAATCTAACTTTCCTCGGTGCGGGTGGAGGTTGGGATGCAGCACCGTGTTTTGATTTTGCCGGTGCTGCAGCCGCAGCTGGAGCCTGCTGATTGATTTCAGGCATGTTAATGGGAGGATGGAGGACAGAAGAGAGCTATAAGCAAGGCACAAAGTATTATAGTGAATAATAGGAAATAACAACAAAATGAAAGACAATAAAGTTCCTGGGTTCACCAAGACAACCAAGTTCGTTGTCAGCTACTTACGACATCAATCTTGGCTGCAACCTCGTGCAAAAGCGTCCGACCTTCTTCGAATCTTCATGCGTGCTGCGGATGCTGATGCTTCATGGTTGCTGCTGCAGAAGCTGGACTGAGGCTGCCACTCGAGTATCCATTGTGTCGAAGAGCTCACAAGTTCTTCATCCTTCCCAGCTCCCGACTGGCCGATTTCTGAAGGACAAGATCCCATGGGATGTACGAACATAGCATATCATGTCCAAGCTACATGGTCCACCCTAAATCCATACCCTGAAGTCCAGCAGCCATGCGCGTCAGCTACACGCACGTACGTCCCACACACGATCCTCCCAAGTCGTATTCGAACTTAGCCATTTCTCAGACTCTTCTCAATCCATACTTCAATCTCATTTCTCTATCCTCATCCCCTTCAGCACAATTTTCTCAAAGTCCCAAAAGGATACCTCAGTAGTGCCAACCAATCCCTTCCAACTTCCGCACTATGCAACCAACGAACTTCAACATCCTCGGTGAGATTGGCGTAGGGAATAACTTATAATTTGCCCAATTCACTTCCGGTGTACAATTTGCGCACTTGAGTATCTTCATTATAAGATATTTGATACATTTAGTGAGAACAATGATCTCCAGCGAGCTGATGTTCTCATCAAAAAACCATCAAGCTGGGCTTGGACTACCGCGATATAAACGAGTGAACGCGTAGAGGACGTGCCAACTCGGAAAAGTTGGTTCACCGACCCCTAGTGAAGACACACAAGCTCATCGACCACTCAGGAACAAAGGCACTCAATCGTTCGCCGAGTATCCGATTGGATGGCTTGAGGTAATCGAGGTCATTGAACTTCATCGGGCTGCCCTGGCGCTCTATCAGCCTTCGGATCAGAGTCGAGCAGCGTGCCGTCCTAGCCGACCTGGACGTGGCCATCGAGTTGCGTTGGCACTTCGCTCTCTCGTCGATCGTTGCCATCACCCTCAGGCTTCGGGTCAGATTCGAACAGTAGGGCATCCTGACTCACCTAGATGAGGCCATCGAGCTCCATCAAGCTGCACTAGCGCTTGATTCTTCTGTATTGTGATCACGATCGTCGCGTCCTTGACGTCGTTCGCGGACAGCGATGCAATGGTCCAACCACCTAAACAATCTGCTGAAGGACCAAGACTGCTGTGTAATTGTAAAACATGCCCAAAACACTCCGACCACAGGTGCGTGCAATCAATTAAAATGTTGTCTCCCCACGAAAATGATTAAGAGCGAAACCTGCAGCTGGATTCTTGGATTCTTCATCGACTGCGGATGGGAGGTCACGAGGTCACTCAGGTTTTGGGATGATTGGTATCATCAAAATAGACTGATATGTACGGTAAAAGCGACTGGATTCACTACTAAATCTGAGTGGTAGACCATGAACATGAATACTGTGGTGAAAGTCGAGATATCAAGGTCAAGTGTTAAAGTAGCTGAAAGTATCTACATATTAATATATTCAATGGCAAATCATGATGAGATGTAGCCCAAGCGTCCACCATAAATTCGACATCAAGTCCAACAACATGCACATATTTGCACATATGGATATACAAATTATCCTACCATGAAATGTATGGGCAGCGGCAGCGGGCACACCATCCCACTTACGGATGATTCCAGCTCTACCGCACGCCCCCAACGCGCGCCCAGAACATGTCTTCTTTCAAGCGTACGATTTCTTTCCACGTACGATCCTCCCATGTCGCGTCACCAGCGTAGCCTTCCTCGTCGGTAGTAGAAGAGCGCTTTGTGCTACTTGTGTCGATAGATTTCCCGTGGATGCTGGACTCTTCGGAGGCACGCCTGGTTTGGCGAGCTTCGGAGGATGGGTCGACAACAGTAGCCTGCAACTCGGCAGCGGTGTGGGGCGAAACATTCACAGACGCTCGCTTTTTGGGAGACGAATTCTCATTTATATTCGCATCAGGTAAGGGGTTGGGGGTTTCAGGCTCTACAGCGTCCTCGCCCGCCACATCTGTCTGTTCATGGGGAGGAGACGATTTGTATTCTTCTTCCTTCTCAGAAGTTGGCGCATCAACTTTCAATGAGTTCTCATCTTTGATAACTTCAGCCGAAGGCATCGGAATGCCTTCCTTTGCATCGGTCTGTGAAGCAGTGGGAGGTACAGGAACTGCCCTTCGCGCAGGAGCGCGCCTTGGAACGGGTGGAGCACTATTTGGTATAGGCGAAGCGGCCCTGGAGGACGAGAACGGAGAGCCCGTACGTGGGGGAGCTGGTGAGCCCGCTCTCGATCGACTCAAAGAAATAGATGTACTGGCGCGGTGAGGTATCGGTGAAGAGACGCGTGAAGGCAAGGGAGCTGGAGAGGCGACACGAGAACGTGGGCGCGGAGGTGGCGATGTGGTACGGAACGCGGGTGATGTGGGTGTCTCTGGCAGGGGGATGGTGTGTGGGGAGGGAGGTCGTTCTGGCTGCAAAGCTGAGGCCTGTGGCTGTGTCGTTGTTTGCGGAGAAGATGTATCCGCGGAAAAAGGGCGAGAAAAGGACATTTCATCAACGGGGGTGGTGAATGATTCTTGAGAACCAGACGTCCCAGCTTCAGAACCGGCGTTTTTGTCAATATCATTTGAAACAGCAGCGGGAGTGTCGATTGAATGGCCACGCCCATCGCTCCTTCTGGGCAAGGGAGGGGGTGTTTGGGCAGGTGGATGGGGAACAGAAGGGTGGGGAGGTAGCGGTGGCGGCAGTTTTCTCATAGATTTCTTTTCCTTTTCCTTGTCCTCGTCCTTTTCCTTGTCTGTTTCCTTGTCCTTATCTTTCTCCTTTTCTTTATCTTTCTCCTTCGCATTTTCAGTCCAGCTAACAGCCCTCTCCCCAAGCGCACTCGCCATCTCCCAAATCCGCCTGCGCCGAGGAGGCACAGGCGGCTTCTCACCCGCAGGGATAGCAGATTCACTCGCAGCCGGAGAAGAGTTCTTTTTATTCGACTCTTGGGTATTCTCGGTCCCATTTGCACCCGAAATCACGGGCTTCTTATCAGGTATAACAGGCTCCTCCTCCCATATACGTTCGACGACGCTTGTGCGGACGAAAGCCCAGAGCGAACACGTAGTTCGGAGGCGCAGGAGACAGTAATTGGATGTACATAACGGATAGGGCTGTTGTGCTTGAATAGAACTTGTGCGTGTTGCCACCGTGGGGTGCGCTGGTGGCCTGGAAACGGGAAGCGTCGAGGTGGAAGGCGAAGAGGTGTGCAGTGGCGAAGAAGCAGGCGCAATAGCTGGGGCAGGGGTGGCAGGTGCCAAACGGAATACATATACTTGCTCAGGCTGCTCGATGTCTGCGTTATGTCCTATATGACTTGATGAGGAGTTGGAAAGTGGATTCTTGAACCAAAGGTTGCCATTCGTGAGGCGGATATTGCTGCGGCTACGCGCGAGGGACGCGAGTGGGTGGCTTGGGGGTATTTCATGCGATTGGGCACGCACGATTGCAGTCCCGCAAAGGGCACATGAAATGGAAACAGCTGTATTCGTTTGTGAATGGGGGTACAGCTCCTGTACAAGTGATGAAAACGATACTGGCTCAATAATGAGCATCCCTGTGTGAATCGCTGCTAGAACGGACCGCCGGGACAGCCAGTTTAATGAAGGGGCCAGGTCTAGCCGGACGGTCGGTTCTCTATATCATGATGAACAAGATGCATCAAAGCCACGCGAGTCACTTACGAATCCTCCGTGAGCAGCCGTGCGAGGAAGGGTAAACCCAAAAGTGTGGAGATAACAGGAGAAGCGGCCTGTGAGACCCTTAATCCTCGAAGGTGCGTAACAAACGCAATGAATTCTGTGTAGGGGACATGCACAGTCACCAAGCGCATTTTTCGTACATCCCCCGGATACTGTTGCGTGTCCTGCTCGACCCACTTGCCCTTGCCCATACTGAGTCGCGCCTCCTCCGCCTGACGCTCAGCATTCTCTTTATCAGCCTGCAGAGCCTGCATCTGTGTCTGCATTACTTTGACAGCTTCCTCAGCTCCCTTTAGCGCCTCCTCCGCCTCGCACACTTTGCGTTCGCTCTTGGCTCGTGCCAGTCGTGCTTCTGCGACCATTGTATTCGCCTGGAGAAACAGCGATGCACTAAGATCATCGAGTTCCTTCTCAATATCACTCCTTGCTGTCTCTGCTTGACCACGCTGCGCAGCTTCTTCTGTCGCACGTTCCATAAGCCTGTTCAGCTCAGCAGTGACATGCTCTTTCTCGACTAGCAGCCCCGTATCGAGCGCAGCAAGATGGTGGGTGCGCTCAAGCTCGAGCGACGAGACAGCAACACTGGCATTTCGCAGAGAGCTCTCAGAATCATGTAACTGATCTTCGAGGTCGGAGACACGGTCGTAGGACTTGACGAGCTTGCCGTTGAGCTGGGTGACTTGCGAGAAGAGATCGGTGACTTGGGAACGGAGGGATGCAATTATTTGAGCTTGCGCATCAGATGCATCTTGGTCTCTCTGGTGTTCTTGGTTGATGGGCTTGGCGGCGATGACTGTTTCGTGCGTTGGCTCCGTCGATGCCATCGACGATGTGCTCAAGACGTGGCGTGGCGGAGATCGTCAAACTCGACCAAACAACAATTTTGAAATGGCCCTAATGCTCGTCGCCTAGGGACAAGTGTTACTAGTACATATGATACCGATCAAGTACATAGTTAAACATGCTTTGATAGTATGTAGGAGTCACTAGCAAGACTTCAAATTGGCAATCAACAACATGAAAACCCCTGAATTCATTAACAGAATCACTACCAAAACACGATAGCAAGCAAAACAAACGAGCACGAGGGTGATTTTCGCATTATATCACGTCCACCACGCACGTCTACATGGACAAAAGCAAATGGAATAAGCTTAGGACAACAAGTATACCACGCAGATGAACACCCCTCCGAACCACCATGCACAAGCGTTCTTACTGTTTTTGGGGTGGAGGGCCGCCACGACCCCGAGGTCCGCCACGGCCCCGGAATGAACCCCTGGACTCGCCGTTGGGCGCACCACCCCGTGGCCTACTAACAGGCCGATCACCACGCTCCTTCCTTGTCTCAACGATGATCCGAACGCTGCCCTCAGGACTATCGAAGCGCAATCCGCCCTCACCACCAGCGTTGGTAGGAAGCGAAGCTATGATTGCTTTCTTAGCAGCATCAAGGCTGTTGAACTCGAGGAAAGCACAAGCTTTGCTGCGCACAATCTCGACGTCCTTGACGGTACCAAAGCGAGCCAGAAGAGTTATCAGTTGCTGTTGCGATACAACGTCTGTTACACCCTAATGTAAAGATGTTTCGGTGAGTATTGCGCATAAATGGTTGTAAGAGCAAGACATACCTTGACGAAGCACTGGGGGGTTGTGAGTGCATTTGCAGAAGCGATAGGCGAGTGGGGGTGCGAATGCGAGTGCTCTCTCCGTGGAGCGGGAGAAGGGGCACCACCAGCCGGTGGTGCTGGGGATGCTGCCGAAGCAGGGACCTCGGACATCCCTTTCGACTCAGTAGCCACTTGTGCGCCCCAGCGCTTAGAGTCAGCGGCAGCGAGGCTGGCCCACGTTTTTGGAGCTGCAGGTTTTGGTGCGGGAGCTGGTGGCTGAGGAGCGGGTGCCTGTTCAGGAGCTGGTGTTGGGGTAACCAGAGCGGGAGGTGCAGGCACTGGTGGCGGCGCAACAAGCGGGGGAGGTGCAGGCGCTTGTGGCGGCGCAATCAGAGCGGGGGGTTCAGGCTCTGGTTCAGCTTCAGGAATAGATGGCTCAGGGGTAGGTTCACGTTGGATCTCGGGTTCATGATGGATCCCGTTGACCTCAACTGGAGCAAGTTCGGGCTCAGGGGGCGGGGAGATGGGCTCAGGGACCATGGTGGTTGGTTCTTCAACTTCAGGTTCAGGAGCAGGGGGCGGGGGAGTTGGCTCGCGAACCGATTCAGGTGCAGGCTCAGAAGGTTCAGTAGAGGAAGCCTCGGGTTCGCTGGCATCATCCTCGACGGTTTCCTCCTTCAGGAAGCGGAAGATGTCGTTGAGAACAAAATAACCGTTTGGCTGCTCTGCAAGGAAGAAAGTTTGCACGAACTTGCGCCAAGGGTCGCCATGATTTGACATTTCGCCGATAACCTGAATGATGATACCACCATTGGCACTAGACTGGGCGTCGACTGAGTGGATGTAGACCTTGCAATCGTCGAAGCCAAGAGAGGTAATCTTGTTATGGATTTCCTACGTGACTTTGTAAGATTTTAAAGAGGGTGAATAGATAAAAATAGAGATACCTGCTGGCCAAAGCATGCCTTGACATCCTCGCCCTCCGTACCATGAATGAAGGTTGAGGTTTTTGTGTAGAAGCAATGCAAACGATTGGGCTGCTTGTTAACAAAAGTGTAATACTGAGGAACAAATTGCCATCCGACTTCAGAAGGAACGACGTTCTGATGAATCTGAGAAGGAGATGAAGTAGCGGATGAGCTGGTCATTATGAGGGAATGATGCTAAAACTTTTTTCTTGTTTAACAAGAGCACTGAGGTTCATTGATTTTACTGACCTGAGGGGAATCAAAAGTGCGTGATGATGGAGTCTAAAGATTACAACGAACAGACGCAAGCCACTTTAAATCACTGGCGGAGGATGCGAAAGACAGCGTACACAGAAAAATCACAAACAGGCTCAATTTTACACCGGTCTTTGCCGATTGCTGACAAATCACGTGGCGTTCCGTTCCCCGCATTGCGTCCGCGACAAACAACACCGCGAACTCCAGGACTCGGGTCACGCACAAGGAACAAGTTTCACCAAGAGCAAGAGGGGATCGAACAACAGAGGCCATAGAAGGGCACGGCACCTGAGGCTTAATGACCTCTCGATGGACGTTGTCTATTAGCCCAACGTGTCATGTAATCATTCAAGTTACAATTTCAATTGCCAAGTAGGCTAGGCTGGGTCTGTCACAGATTCTGGCGTTCTTGGCTCAGGTCGGGGTGACTGTTTTAGGGGGCAACCGCTCCAGGGGTCTTCTCCACTTTGATATAAGAGGATACCGCAGCTCACAGCCATCAAGTTGATTTCTTGCATCTATTCACCCATTAACGATGCCTACCAATATTTCTCCAACCCTTCCCCTTCTGCTGTTCTTTATCTTTGCGTTCTGTTTGTCAAATAATGGCGTATACGCCTTCGGGGCAGGCAATATTCCTTCGTAAAGCAGCATGGTTCTTTTTTCCGCTCTTTCACTGACGATCCGGCAGATATGCATTTGTGGAAGGCAAGGCATTTAGGCACGGAGATATTGTAGGCGATCTCCAACTCGATCAAGTTCTGGCGTACTGATCGCTGCACTTTTTAGGAGGATGCACTTGCAGACCTCGTGAAGAAGGGGGTCGGTGGATTCGCGCTCTCCAGTCTTATCGGAAAGGGTCCAAAGTTTGGCGGCCTCGACATCAAGCGCGTATATTTTGGGTGCGTATTTTCAGATGCCAACATTTATATTTTTGTGATCTTATTCATCGGCATGTAGCAATTGGTTGAGAGATTACAGCCAAGTAATTCAACACTTCTAATGTCTGAAAGTGCGACAAGTTATTGAAAATGGATCGTTTGACAGGCTGTTGACATCGGTTCACTGAAGAAAGTGAACATGCAAGTACGTTGTGATAATCGCCCCCCCGATTTCCATAACATCATTCTTCGAATCTCTAGACTATCCTCAATTTAGTCATGGTGCTCGGGTTTATGGTATGTGTGATCGCTGCCTGTAAAACTTGTCATCACTCTATTAAATATAGGCCAACGGATATGCTACTGGCGAATTTGAAGTCACACCAGAGAGGCTCGGTGCTTATTTGCCAGTAAGTGATCCCCGGTATATTCACTACACGACTCATAAACGCGCACCACACATAGACAGAACATATTGATAACCCGAAAGGTTATGGTGAGGGAGAAGATGCACGGCAGTACGACCCTAGACTACGCGGCCCTGTCCACGTACGTATTTTTTTGGTTACCTATCACTTGCCCTACACATCTGTAACATTCTTTCCAGCCTGATGAACTCGCTATTGATCCACAGACGGGAATGAAAAACTATATCGCGAATGGTTCGTCTCTTCACCTTGATTTCCTTTTGGCCTCGAGTGACTCACAAATGTGACAGAAAACGGTCATTGGGATACCTCCAAGGCCCTCGTGCGCAGAGTACTCCAGCAGTGCATTTACCTTGGCAGGAAATACAAGAGTTCTGGTGATAACGCGGATCAATACGAGGCGTTTAGGCTCCTCGGACAAGCTGTAAGTTGAACTAAAAATCTCTTTCTGTGACGCATATATGCACCGAAAATGCTGCGATGCACATTGTAGCATATAGTTCTGCCCGTCGCTCATCACTTGGTGTTTACCATTCTGCTATGAACAACTCGCATTGGTTTTATCACAACGCTAATTGATCATATCGAATAGCTCCACACCCTTGAAGACTTCTCTGCCCACTCTAATTTCTGCGAGCTTGCTCTCGTTTCTATGGGACATACCAATGTATTCGTGCATGTTGGTGATTCTGTACGAGTGCGTGCACACAACGGAAAAATGGTTGCGCCAATTGTTACCGGTGGGTCTTTTCATGGTATGGTGGGGGAATAACCACGCTTACTGTTTCCATGTAGGGACCTTCGGATCGAGTGATTTCATTTACAGCTTGCTTGGAGGTAAGCACAGATGATCTTTTGTTATAGTAGTGATGAATGATTTCGTATTCGTGCAGAGGCTACTGATCACATCGTAAGATTCATGAGTTTGGTATATCAACACATCAAAATTTCTCACTTTCATTATCTAGAGTGAAGCTTCCGTCACGGACCTTAATAAAGAATTTGATCGCGCGCGCTCCAAGTCTAATTCCTCGAGTGACATGCTCCGTGATGCTTTCCTCAAACTTCCTGGTGGAAGCGGTGATAAGATGGGCCGCGACATGGAAGGCATCGAGCGCATGCGCGCTGGAGTAGAACGTGGGGAAAGGCGGCCCCAGGACATGAGTCCACAAGAATTGCACAGCGTGTTGTGGCAGGTCTTGAGCTTCAGAGATTCCGGTACGCCCTCGTTTTGACGCTCCTCGTGCGATGTCTCACTCTTTAAAGTTATGAAAAGCATATCGGGGACATTAGGTGAATTTCATTTTGTATGACAAGCACCTCCGGTATTGATTGATGCTACAGAGAAGATCCCTGGGCTCAACGCGGTTATCGAGAAAATTCAGGATTCAATTTCTGGTTGGTTCATCATCGAGTTGTTGATGGCTAGGTTGTATTGATGCGGCTTTTTAACAGCGTTCGTTTTCACTACTTTGGAGGTTAGGAATTTGCCGAAAATGTGTCCTCCCCGCTGCGCTCGCTGATTTCCCGAAACGTAGCCCTTTTTGAAACCAATCCTGGAGACTGCGACGACCGGATTATCCTCGGCCTCGTCGGAGGTGATCAATAAGCATGATCAATATGAGGTGAGTATTTCCCGTCAAAGAAGTAGTTGGAGTGTTTGGTTAGCATGTGGTTCCGCGTCCCTCCGTGTTTCGATCTTGGGTTGCCTCGTTTTCGACTTCCCGATGCTCGGTTTTCTGCATCACTCTTTGGCCATCATCACTTATTGATCCCTTCCTTCTTCCTGATTTCGTTGTCAATATCAACTAACGTCTCTTCCTTCGGCAGGTGTTCAACGATCCGTACGCTGTGAGCTCGAACAACCTTGACACGTGTGGCAATGAGACCTTATCACCCCTTTACCCCACAGAGCGACCCCACACATTCTTTCCTGAGCAAAGATCACTTCGTACGTAAATACCGTTCCTCCGCATCTCGAGGAGCTGTGCATCATTACTTGATTCACTAATAATGCAATGCTTCCAGAATTTGATCCTAAATGAACCTGCCGGCAATATCGCCAAAATCATTCTTGTAAGTTACTCTCCGACATATGACACAGCTGCGCTCAGTATTGTCTGCGGATAGAAACACACTGTCAATTTGGTCACGAAGGCCTGGGATGATAGTTCAATCAACGTGAATCAGGTCACGGAAGAGGCTTTGCAGTGCCTGTGTGTCCCTCTCCTCTCATAATCTCGGCACAGGCTAATCATATCCGTAGTTTTCATCCAGACTTCCACCAGTCTTCTTCCGTGATCCAGCGTGATATGCTGGAATACATGAGATCGTGGGTGCAGAGTCTCGGGCGTAACCAGCACGCCACACTTGCACGCCTTTCGAAGGAATCAGTGCGAGCGCAAGATAACACTCGGCTATCCGCTGATGGGACTGCTCCCGCTCCTCATTCGCAGTCGCAGAATGCGCAGATGCAGCAGGGCATTCAGGGTCTTGTGCAAGGAATTCCCGGTGCCGCGCAGATGCAGGGTCTGATGAATATGGTGGGTGGGTCTGCTGGGACAGGACGAGAGGGCGGCCAATCCAGTGGGCAGCCTGGTTCCTACTACTCGAGGCCAGAGACAACCACCTCATATGGGATTGCGCAAACTTCCAGTCCGAGTTATGCGCCTCCCTCGTCCCAGCTGCCGCCGTCAGCGGCGTATGCCCCTAGTTCGCATGCGCAACACTCGCAAACCGGGTCATCGTTCCATTCACCTCCTGCCCAAAGTCAGTACACACCGTCCTACGTACAGCCGTCCCCTCCCGCATCGTCATTCGGCAACGCGAGCAGCACATACATGCAGGGGGCGCCTGGTGGGTATCCCAACAGACCTTCAGGCGGTTATCCATCTCCATCTCCAAATGTTCCAACTGCAGGCGGGTATCAGGGTGGTAGACCTACAAGCGGCTATCCGCCACCAAACATTCCATCACCAACTTTTCCACCTGTCGGTGATTACTCTACGCCACACCGTCCGCACGTAGGCGCCTACCCGCAACCAAGTGGCCCACCTCCCGGTGCGTTCGGTGGGTTCCCCGACGAGCATCGTGGTGCTCACGGTCATGGCCATGCGCACGGTCATGAGTTCCCCGAAGCGCCGGCGTATGGTGGCCGTTACGGACAACATGCGTTCGATGATGATGATGATCAGCGTAGGGATGGTGACCAAAATCAGGCTTCCTTTCCGTCGCCAGGAGGCTATCCCCCGCGAAATGATCCATATGACAATAGGAGATGGTGAAGCACTCGAAGGGGCGAGCAAATGAATGCATGCTGAACGTTGAATGGTGTATGTTTCTTGTGTCGTGTAAGACAATTTAGTGTCATGTCCGATTGTTTCGCTAAATATGATATGAATAAATTGAATAAGTCAAGAGTCGCGGTGTTTTTGATGAAACATAATTGTAATGGGAAGAGCGTGGAATGGAGATGGAATATGATGAGTACAATACCAGACTGATTGCTAGGGATCTAGAGTACAATGCATATGTGATTATGGCGAAGCGGCTATAGTAATGAAAATGTCTGCAAGATAAAGGAATGCAAACATCATACAAGTCCAGTTAACGTTGCGCTTTCATCGCGACAATTCTTCACGGTCCACGATTGTCATGAGACCTGAAACATTCTGGACTCGGTCCAAGGCAACTGGTTTTTGAGGATCTGAGTGGGACGATCGTGAAGCCGAGGCGTTGTAGCGGACCTAGATAATTGTGATTCAGGGTCTGAAACTTAAAGCAGACAAAGAACCCACGACGAACCTGAACTTTGAAAGATCCGTGACGTCTGTCCCTAGGGACACGTATTGAACACTCCCAGCTGATTCAAAGCATTAGCAACAGAAGCGCAACAGAACTTCGGCTCCACACACCTTTCGTCCACCAATACATTTGCACCTATGTTCTCTGCCCTCTCAAGCAAACTTGCTCTCGACCCCCTCAATAACTTTGGAACATCCACTGCATCCCTACAATAGAACAAGTCGTATTGCACCAGTGGGACTTTGCGTTTTGACGTTGCACCCTCTCCTTGCAGTAAGGGGTGAGTCTGTGGCTCGCCCGAAGTAGAGTCAATGGATTCAGCCTTTGACGTGCTCCGTCGTAGTTTTACGAATGCATTGGCGACAGTGGAAATGGTCAACGGGATTCTGATGGGGGATGGTGGAGATGAGAGCATGTCGGGTATAGTGGTATGATCTGAATCGGCCAGTCAATAAATATCGCACAAGGATTAGATTGTCTATAAGTATAATGCCGGCTCCGGCCAACGTCGGAGTTTATATATGACTCCAAAGACTGCCCGCGGAGGCAAGGCAACACTTGAGTCAATGTACTTCAGTTCTAAACTAGCCTGAGTCACTATACATAGCTCTGCAGTTCAGATTGTGTTTCATCTGAATTGATCAAAGACGTGAAACTCATCCAAGTCGCAACCATCGAGTACTACGACACTAGTGTCAAAGGTTCGGAATAGTTTGTGATTAGGGAGCTACCCTCGATATTTTGGTATACATCCCCCGAGTCCTCGAGGCTCGGGCGGCAATCAACGCCTCGTGTTCAGCGACAAGCGTGGCATCTGTGTCGTGGCCCATCAATGTCAGGCCAAGACCCACAACTGCACATATGGACAATAGTCTCAAAACCAATTGATGTGCATCGTGCCATCATGATTTAAACCTTATAGATTCATCTCCCCTAACAAGCCCATGATCGAGCTTAGGCCAAAATGAATTCCAGCATGTCCTTCGACACTTCATTTGCGGAGTACTTCTCATGCGTAAACGACGTCACGGCTACTCGTGCACTGCCAGTGAGCGCTGGAAAACTACCAGATACCGCTCATGCTGAGAAAATACGCACAAATCCTCGTGCATCAAGGCATGCGTCATGAACCGAAGCCATTCCATTCCTCTGGCTCTTCATGTACTTTTTTGTGCACTGGCTTGCGCTTGGCGGCGGCTACTAAGTCGTCTCCGGCTTCCGATTTCTTGAGGCCCAACATTGTTTCATGGACTACACAACGCAGTAAGAATAAGGGTGAAAACTTCAATGCAAGGACTTACCATCTCCCGATATAATGTCGTCAGCGATAGGTCGGCTTCCGGAGGTGATGTACCTTGTCGAGACTCCTCGGCTAAGGAGTGGCTGGGACATGAGTTCTTTTAATTTGGCTTTCAAAACTGCTATCTTTGCGTCAGTTTTCTTTTTCCGGTGCTTTGATGGGTTGCTTTCATCTGCAGATTCGCTAGACCAACTTGTTAGCGTCATCATTTTTGTTGCGGTTGCATGATGGTTCACCTCAAAATATCAGAATCAAGTTCAATCTCCATTGCTTCCGCCGTTTCCCTCAACCAGTTCCGTTCATGATGCTGTTTTTTTATTTTGTGTTGCTGGGAATCGATTTGTCGAGCGAGCAAGATACGGTTCTTGAGCTTATCAAGAAGGGTGAGCTCCACTGAAATCTCAGGGATATCTGTGTCTTCTGATAGTGCATGCGTTAAACATACGATGAGTGAGCAAAAATTGCCGTTACTTACTGCGACCCAAGCTTGCTAACAGTGCCCTTACCACTCGACGCTCGTCTGGGGCACACATCAACAAGCTAAAACCTTTTTGCATCGCACGAGCAGTACGCCCGTTGCGGTGAACGAACACATCGGCAGAACGTGGTATCTGATAGTGAACGACATGGTCAACAGCAGGTATGTCAAGACCCCTGGCAGCAATGTCCGTGGCTAGGAGAACAGCATTCGTGGTCGCCTTGAACCTGCGGCGTTTGTGTCAGCACGGGTGTACTCGGTGCCTGTGGTGGACATGAAAACTACCGATCAAGATTTTTGAGGCGCTGGCGTTGTTCCATTTGAGAATGGAGAGGAAAGGCCTTGAGGTTCAGGAGCTCCATTAGCGGACTAAGACGCCTGATGCCGTCGATAGACGATAAGAACACGAGGGAACGGCCAGGGTACCGTAACAAGAAGTAGTACAGGTATGCATCCTGTGGAGTATGAGACGCCATCCGCGCATGTATGGTTGTGTACGCACCTTATCTGTGGAAAGGCACTCAATTTTGCTTTCCTTGAGAGTAGAGACAACGCCTCCCTCGGGGCTGATGTCGATTATAGCTGGATCCGGGTCGCGAAAGTCAAGGCGAAGAAGAAGGTCATCTGTTGATTGTTTTATATAGCAAGGTTTGAGAGCGTTCGGAAATGGACATACCGAGTGTGCTAGCCGGTTTGGATAACTTTTTATAGCCCTTCTGGCGATAGCTTCGTTTTAGGTTCTTCTGGAGATCCTTGCTGAGAGTAGCGGAGAACACGAAGGTTTGTAATGCATCCACAGGAGTAGCCTCAGTGTTCCCTGCATCTTTATGAGCATCGAGACAATCACCCGGGGCTTCGGGGGGTTCAATTTCATCTTCTCTGGGGGTGGAACATCTCAACGTCTCAATGACGAGAAGAATATCACAACACATACTGAGATTTTCGAATCGTGAGCCGCAGGATGTTGTCCATTTCAGCAAAATGTCCCGCTTCGACCATGCGATCGGCCTCATCCAACACTAAGAATTTAAGTTGGCTGATTTGCCTTGCCAGTCCCTCATCCTGGACAAGAATGTGTAAGTTCTGACAAGGTGAATTGGAACGAAAGTTACGAACCTCCTCTAGAATGTCCCAAAGCCGACCCGGCGTCGCTACCAACACATCAACACCCCGGTCGAGTATGCGCCGCTGCTTTTGCGCCGACATTCCGCCAACTATGGCAGCGATGCTGACGAGGGGCGGAGTAATATTTTTGTGCTGTTTTTCCTTAGCCTCAGTGTTTCTGAGATCCGCGTTTTGTTCAGCCTTTGTGTCAATAACTCGTGCGAATGCATTGAGGTGATCAGAGACCTGTAGGGCGAGTTCACGGGTGGGAGCTAAGATAAGCGCCTGGAGTGTTCGCTTAGTCCTTGGCAATCGGGGATGTGATAAAATACGGTGGAGAATAGGAAGCCCATATGCAAGCGTCTTTCCAGATCCCTGGAAAGGATATTGTAAGACGAGCATGGACAATGATAAAATTAAACTAACAGTTTCTGCCACTCCAACGATGTCCCGCCCGTTCAACGCTATCGGTAGCGATTTGGCTTGTATTGGGGTGGGTGTAACAAGCCCTCGCGAATGAAGAACCTGTAAAAGATGGGAATGCATATAGAAAGTATGCCAGTTGGGCAGCAAAGACTTGGCTGAAGGGGACTGAAATGTCAGAAAATCAAGAATGTCACTTGCATAATAGATCACGCACAGTCAAAGGACACTGAAGGATTTAGTAGTTCTGAGCTGGCAGAAGATAACACGTCTGCCTCAATCACGGAGGGGTCTGTGACCTTTGTTGTCTTGTTCGATGGCTCGAGGACCTAGAATAGCGCTCATTAATGCACATCTGGCTCTACTTTGCGTCCTGCCGCTCACATTGAACTTCATGACTCTCCCTCCTTCTGTATCCTCGTACACCACTTCCACATTTTCTACTTCTTCTAGTTCCAATATTCCATCGTCACCATCAAGGCCCGTCTCACTAGGCCGACGAACGGCCTTCCAAGGTAATCCATCCAAAGACGTGGGGTGTGATTTGAGTCGTTTTCTGGACGTTGAAGGGCCTGCCTTGGCCTTCCGTTTCACAAGCGCGGGTCTTGAGTTGGTGTCTTCAGACATCTACCTGCTTGCACGTATTGTACGTACGCGGGGTTTGTTCTGTTCAAAAATTGCTTGAAAACATTGGATATTAGTAAACTATCATAAGACTGACGTTGTTTGGCAAAAGCTTTAGAAACAAACAACCGTTTTTAGCCAAGTGTCAGCCTAATCAGTTATCATTGTGGGTCCCTTTCTCAGTCCTTTGTACCAAAAGCTTTCAAAGCACTTCAGTTACACGGTATGTATGACGCACATTAGGCTTCGTGCATATTCAAATAACATCTGCAGTGTCTGCAGTCAGTCTGTAGTCTGTGAACGAACCGGCAGGACCATCGGACGTGTGAGTCGGTGTGACTATTGTTACTCGCTTCGTGGTATCGGGTGTGTGTTGCGTTTTCGCTGCTGAAGCCTAATGTTTACCTCCGAGTCTGGCATAGCATCTATTGGTGGAATGGGAGCGCTGCGTGATTTGCCCGTAGAGTTGTGGCGTCCGATACTAGCTTCGCTTGTTCGATCGCCTGGAGTACTCTCGTCCGACCGACAAGATCCATTCTCGGAAGTTCGGGATATTGTCATGCTCTTGAACCGAGATGTGAAGACTCACTCAGCACTCCTTTTGGTTTGCAAAGTGTGGCATAACGTTGTCACAGAGCTTACCCATGAGCACCTCCACTTGACGTCGGCAGAGCAAGTCGCTGTCATCGCCAACCGCTTCGAAGAAAGCCGCGCTGGGCGTTCAATAAAGAACCCTTTGGGATTGTGCACTCGACGGATCGACTTACAACTGTCGAACCCGTCCGATCAATGCTTAAACGCACTTGCGCGAATCCTGCGGTGTACCCCAAACATCGAAATTCTTGTCAATAGCAACTACTACATGGCGTTGAACCCGGCTTTCCATATTACACCACCTCAGGCTCAAACGCGAACGGAAATCATAGATGCCCTAATCGAAACATGCTCAAGATCACTACGACGAGTGGAGTGGACGTCCAACGAATATCCCTCTTGGAGTGACCTGATGCGCGTGCTTCGAACGGCCACTGGCATAACAAGCCTAACGCTCGCAAATATATACGGCAATCTCACAGAAAGACCATCACATTACCTTACTTTACCCAATTTAAAAACCCTTGTTCTCGGAGATAGTCCTTCGTTCTCGCACGCGTCGCTGGGCAACGTTCCCCTGAATGCCTTCCTTACGATGCTCGCCAAGTCTCCGGAGCAACTTCCGTCTTTGCAAAGGCTGGAGGGGTTCTCCCCCTTTAGTCCAGACTTCCTGCGAACCCACGGTTCAAAAGTGCGCATTGTCCGCACTGTCGCATTCACCCCATTACTACATGAAATCATCGCAACTTGTCCGAACTTGGACACTTTCGTCACTATCTTTCCTCATCACATTCTAGATCTGCTATCGCATCCTTCGCTGAAGCGGATTGGCATTTTCCCCATCAGTGAGGATCCTGTTGGCGTCCCTCAGCCGATATTCAGCGCGTATATCATGAAGCCGCTCGAAGATCTCTTATGTCAGATCGATGAGTCCCAACTTCCGAAACTGACCCAGGTCCGCATTCGCAACATCGGAACATTAGCGAATATTACGGAACACCCCTTGTTTCTTCAGAGGTGGTGGAAACGTTGGGATTCAAGGGGTGTACGTTTCGATGACAAGGATGGACAGCCGTTCAATCTGGTGTATTCAGGTACGTAGTTACACATTCGGTCGTCGCATTACACTCAAAATACCTACAGGGAACGACAGTGTACTCGATAGCGTGCGTCGACCATGATGCAAATACTTGTCCGGAGCGTCGAAATTCTTGAACCTACTTTCCCCCATTGCTTGGCATATTTTTTCGTTAGCATGGTACCACAACCATCATCTTGGTGATATTCATTGTGGAACGTACAACTTTAGGGTATAGATAATATGGTGTTTTACTCTTGTTTGACACCGGGATATAGAGGAATGAGCGTGTGGCTAGTTGGTAGTAACTGTCAAAAGAGTCCATTAATGTCCAAGGATCCAAAGGAATGTGAACAATAGGTGAGTCCAGAAACTTGAGTGCCAGACTACTGCGAGTGTTTCCCGTCCTGAAAAGAATGTGGGGAGCTGACCAGCTGCGACAGTGGACTCTCTGAATGTCCAAGAAAAGAATCTAAAGGAATGTGAAGTGACCAGTCTCAAGTACCAAATTTACGAGTGTTTGCGGTCTTCAAGAGAGTTGGGAGCTGACCGGCTGCGATAATGGGTACTCAGTAATAAATTAGCTGCATGTGACACTTACCAGCCGCGCTGAAACACTGCTATGAGAATCATTTGCTCCGAGGAAAGAGACTGACAACCCTGGTTCGTTTAACTTCACGACCGGAGTTCTGAAAGTACCGCGTAGTATCAAACGACCAATGCAAACTTCCGACAATCCAGGCTGCAAGACCACCGACATAGATTGCAACGTCTCTGTCAATCTTGGAACCCCAGGAAGGAATCAGCCCACGATTTTCGTTGAAGCGATCAATAGACTGTTTGCAGAGCTCGCCAACGAAGTCGACGGCACACTGGATGTCGAGGCACTCCTCGTGCATGACAACAGATATCATATTGTGGGTATCTCCTTTTGACTGTTCCACGTTATAGGAGAAGATGTCCTGAACTGGGAGTTAGCGAGAGAAAGACAATATGCTGAAGTACTTGCATTTGACCAAGTGACTAAGTCGTTGGCGGCCTCGCCTAGACTCTGGATGATCGGGTGCTCCATGACCTCGTCGGGTATGTCGAGATTATTAGCGTATTCGATAAGTGCCCAGCAGGGCTTGCATCCGCTGGTATCTCGACGCAGGGAGATATAGGACTCGAGGTCAGGAACAACGCCCTGTGCCCGGTCGGTGGCTTGCACGTGCACAGCCTGGAAGAATAAGTCCATTGTCTCTATAAAGCGCCTGCTCGTTCCACGGGAGGCGGTAGGTAGCATACGTCTGTAAAAGCTGTAGTACACTCAATTAGCCTGGCCGTGGTGACGAAATGGAGCCGTACTCCTTAGTCATTTTATTCAATCGGGCAGACGAGTAGTAGTTGTACGGGTGATGAAGCGAGTTCAGCACGACATTTGCAATGTTTTTGGTTCCAGCCTTATCCATGTCGTCTGAGAGGTTATCAAGGTGGAAGAGATAGTTCATGAAGTCGCAACAGACACGAAGCTGAGGGTGCCCCGCATCTGGGTAGCACATCGATGTGAGCTGACCAGCCTTGAGACCGTGGATCGCCTTGCGCGACTTCTGGTTGAGATTGTCTCCACGGAACAGCCACCGCTTTGATTCAGCAGTAGCCTGCTTGTGATGGCGATTCATGCGTAGCTTGAAATTGCAGTGGGAGACAAGGTCAGGGAGGATGAACGTGATGGGGAGAGCGGCGATGATCGACATCTTGAGAAAATGAAGGAAAAGTTTCTAAGAAAAGCAAAAGCTAAAGGAACGACGAGAACGTTCTGTGAGGGCAAGATCAAGAGGAGCGGGAGTGAGTTGAGGTCCGTGGTAGGCTGTGGGTTTTGATGCTGAGCAGGAACCCAGTCTTATTTGAAACCAGACGCGCGGATTGAGTGAAAAAGCCTCTCGGCCACTGGTTTGAGAATACCAGACTTGTCCTAACATAGAACGAGCATCATAGTGCTGCATTTGGCGCATCATGAATCGAGGCAGTCACACTGCTACACATGGGGAAGGGAAATGACGCTGACCGTGCAGTGCGATTGCTTGTCGAGAGTGTTCGCAGAACTTCATGTCAGGTGCGTCACAGAATTGGTATACTAGAGGGCTTGACGTGCTCGAATATGGAAATTTTTGCAGCCTTTACTCTTGCAACCAGATGGTGCGAGCTGTAAGCTGTTAAAAACCCCTTTATAATGAGCAGCCAGGCCAGCTTCGGGAGAAGGAAATAGGGTAGAAGAATGTGGTATAGACCATGATGGAACACGTCCTATTGAGTGTACCATTTACATTCGCAGCTCACCAAGTCGCTCAAAGATCACGGAATGCCGCATCCGAAGTGATGCACTGGGCTACCTGTAAGGCTGTACCAAGTATGAGTATGGGGGCTACTTCTTTTAAATCTAAATTGAGAGAACAAAACCGATGCATACGTGCGGTCCGTGCGGATAGCTTGGAAGAATGTTCCTCAGTGTCACCCCATTATGGATACACACAAGTCATTCCAGCAAGTCTTACAAAGTACATACCATGCTACTCCCGATGTTCCTGCTTTCCTTTACCCCGGTAGGACCACTTGAAAGGAACAGAAGCAATAGTTGCAAGAATAATTTCAAACGCTGTGAAGAGTGAATTTTGCCAGTCGATAGCGCTCGCCGCTCCGAGCCATCGTGATGGTTAAATTGTGAATTGGCTGAATTGGTCCTGGAGCTTCGAAGAGCAGAATTTGCGAGCGGATGCGCGCGCAGCAAAGCACTTTCCTTTTTTGTCAAGTCATTACGTCTGCAGATTGGCACTTGAACAGAACTTGCTTGAATATACTCAAAGATACACATATATATATTCATCATGAACACCCGTATTCCCCTCCAACCGCCAAACGTCGGCAGCCTACGATCTTTAAACGCCCCACCAAGAAGGTTTTTTGGCATGCGGAATGACACTGAAGAGGACGACGACCCTTCTGGGCTAGAACGCAGCACAAGGCGGGCGTCGGCCGGTCCGAACCATCGAAGGCAGAGTTTTATATCGCGCTGGAGGACGAGCACGGACGTGGAAAGTGCTATTAAGTCACCAACGCTGGAAAGACCTCCCATACCCAACGCCCTTCGCAGCAGCGAGTCCGACTCAACTCCGTTACCAGCATTATCTATGATTGTGCTGTCCATCGTAAGTCTCTGTATGCACCTTCGTGTTATGACTGATCAAGTGCCAAGACCATGCTTGGAGAGTTTCTTTCCGCCAATGTCGCCATGCCGTTTCTCCTTTTCATGGTCAAAGGTTCGCGATCACATGTGGCATAGTTGCTGTCTGACTAACGAACTCGGGTTCAGGATTTGGCGAGATCAGCGACGAAGCCCAGATCGCCTTTTGGACTGGCATACTTGGTATTCTTGCTATGCTTTTTTAGTATGCGACTTTCTTTAACGGACTACCAGTGTCTGCATTCTTCTTGACGCAGTTCTTGACCTCATTATTATGGGTATGTCCAGCTTCCTTCTTCTACATCAACGCTGTGCTTGACTCTGGTTCGGAGCTATAGGCGACCGCAGCAGATAGGCATGGTCGTAGATTGGTACTGACAATGTCATTGTTTGGGAGTGCAGTGACGGTGTTGCTTTTTGGGACCTGTACATCCCTGCGGCAAGCGATAGCGGTGAGATTGTTGCAGGGAATCTTCGCTGGGGCTGTCGGAGTGGCACGCGGGTGCGTTGCTACGGTGACGGACATGACGAATGAGGGGAGAGCATACGCTATCATGGGGCGAGTATGAAACGCCTGATTGAGATCTTGGTGCTGATATTATAACCAGATTTTGCTGGGGACTTGGTGGTGTGGCAGGCGCTATCATTGGAGGGTCGTGTGAGTGCCTTTTTGCAAGGGCATCATAGTCTTATTGACGATCGGTTAGTCGAGAAGCCCGCAGACAAGTGGCCGGGCGTGTTTGGCCAAGTGCCACTACTGGTGGAGTACCCGTACCTACTCCCGTGTGCAGTGGCTGCTAGCATCACATTGACAGGTGCGTTTCGGAAAGGTCATAGCACGCAATCACTCATTTATTCCACAGGGTCGTTCTTGTCTCTGTTTCTGGGCCGCGATGGCGGACCGCGGGATGGCGCAATTCGGCTACCACTAGAAAAGCCTGAAGATCGACACCCGACCATTCAAGAGGAGGAAGATATCACCACCCCCAGCACCCTCGGTGATGCGCCACAGTCTGGCTTGGTGCATTCCATTACGCGGAAAGTGTCCAGTCAACTATCTGGTTACTTCGGATCTCGAGATTCAGTCACCGCACATGAAACGCCGTCATTGCCAGTGCCACTGACGACACCCGTATCGCCGCCAATGGATAGCCCGCGCAACTTCACGAGGATCGCCCGCACCAATGGGTCCGCGTATGGTTATGGGGGAGGCAACAGGGCAACAAGCGCGGTCAGCACGACAACGCTTGGTGCGAGGCGTATGAGTACTGCAAGCACTATAAGAAGGAGGCACGGAAGTGCATTCGAGGGACCAGCGTCACTCACGGATCCCGGCGACCTCAACTTTGCTCAGAGACTATTGATGGCCAACGAGAACGCGGTAACAAACATTGCTGATCTTTGGGTGGCAGCAGCAATGAATGTGGATAATGACGAGACATTTGAACCTGAGCAAGACCTAGATATGCATGTCGACTCAGAGTATATTGAGCATGAAGACATTCCAAGTTCCATCACATCATCTCCTGTGCATCGAGGACGTTCCATTGGCCGCAACCTCGCAAGTGCGATCGGCAGTTCCGGCCAGCGCTCATCTGTGATTACATTTGGGCAATCTTCACGTATGCACTCAGCAATTATGGGTTCTCCCGCACTGGATGGGGTACCGTTCGCACTGCGTTCCCCATCGATCTTCTCGCACCCTGGAGTGCGTACCCCATCCATCGTCCTCGATGCCCAGGCCCGTGCCCAGGAATTCGCCGGTGACAATTCGCTACTACCAATTCTGGAACACAGGCAATCTGTCGCAGAGTCGGAGGTTCTCCCAGGGAAGCCTCCATCTTTGACCTCGCAGCTGCCTCTGGTTGTCATCTTCCAGTACGGTTTGCTAGCGCTTCACAGCACGACACACGATCAGGTGTTCTTATCGTATCTTGTTACGTATGTAGTCTGGGTAAATGCTGTCCGCATCTTACTGACTTCCAATATCAGCGACTACGAGTCGGGGGGTCTGAACCTCAATCCTGGGCATTTCTCCCAGCTTAGTATGGGTTGAGTTACTGGATATCAAGGCTACTTGCTGACAGTGTCCTGCAGTTGCTCTTATGTGCCTCGCACAGATTGTATACCAGTTTTATCTCTATCCGTATGGTCACTTCATCTTTTGATTATCGCTTTGTTAACTTATTTCCTTTCAGAAACATCGGGCAAGTCTTTTCTGGCTCTTTTGTACAGCGCCCACTGATGGCACTTGCTCATAGACCCCCTCGAGGACGCTTCTCCCACCTCGCAATGTTTCGTATCGGGTCCCTGCTATTTATACCGGCATACCTTACTGTTACTATGTATCGGGGTTTCGCAAGTTCTAACGACGAAGGAAGTTTCATTCTTATGGCAGGTATGATATGGTTTCTTTATCCCTCCTGTTTCATGGCTGATTCCTTTATGTCAGCGCTGGCTCTGAGCACGTGAGCGACATCTGGACAGTCCACCTGAGCATTGCTGACACTAATGCAGAGCTGTACGTTATTGCGGAAATACGTTTGGTTACACCGCCATATCCATCCTCCTTAATTATAGTACGTTTTTCGAACTTGTGCGAGAATGAAGTCCCCATTGATGGTATCTATAGTGACACCCCCGCATGCCGTTGGTTTTGCAAACGGTGTCGCACAAAGTATAGTCAGCCTTGCACGCTGTTTTGGACCTGTTCTTGGCGGATACGTGAGTACTAGTTCTGCGCACTGGTGGTACGATGACATCCTCACACACAATGTAGCTTTGGGCGGCTGGCATCAAAGACGATCCGTCAGGATATCCTCTCGGATTCGTGGCATGTTCGGTCGTATGTGCACTCGCCGTTGCACACAGCTTTTTCATCCGTTGATTCGCCGACGCCGATCTCGTTGTCTTGAACTTCCCGCAAGATAGAGTACACATCATATTGTTTGTCTGCATATGATCATCCACAGCAATCGCTTTAATGGACGATATGTGAGTTGTTGGTTTGTGTGGCCGACCACTAGTTATGAGCAACCGCTTGAAAAACCGCTTGAACTACACAGTATACTATGGAGGACCCAACCGTCATCTGAGCCAAACAGCCACCACATACTTCTTGATGTATATTTTGTATTACAGACGCATACTGGTAGAACGTTAACTTGTTGACTGTGATTTAAAATAAAATTATTTGTAAAGACAAAATACGCTCTATTTTCGTAGTGAACTTTGTAATGCGCTGCAGTCGTGAGCCGATGGTTAGAAACTTGATAATAAATATCGGACGGCCCATGTTTTTAAATCTACGATACAACTACGATACGCTATGCTTTTGCGTGTCATGCATCCACGCAGCGGCGGCGGGAGGATGACTAAGCGCGTGACACGGCGGCGAAACCCAACGTCGCCGGGTAAAATGCACAAAGTTAGCTGGTCGATGCGATCAATCCTGTTTTTTTTATTCAAGTTGACTACCCTATCTCAATATGTTGGACAACAGCGATACAAACTGGAATTTATCGTAGAGTCTCACCAGATCTTTGATTGGTATATTCAACACTCTTGATCACAGTCAGCTCCTAGTAGGTTGAGGGACGGACCTAGCGCAGATTTTAGAACTGACCGATGATCATGAGGCAGGCTAGTTTCGATTAAACATGTCTGGTTTCTATCGAGTCTCCATTTCTTGAGTCCGTTTCCTCCCAATTTTCTGCAGGAAATTCTATTCCTTCAATCAACATGGCTGTTGATCCTCTCCAGTTCCTTTCCCTTGTTGCCTTCCTCTCTGCCCTTGAGGCTCGTGGAGTGTCTCTAGCCGCTGGTCTGACCAACACGATCATCTATTTTCCGTTCAACAGACTGTCGAACGGCTCATCGTGCGGACCGTCAAACACTCATACTTCTGCTACCAATGTGAGCTTCTTTGATGCTAGTGAAGGCTTCATACAGGATCCTTCCAGCCTTGACTCTGGCTATCCTTTGGGTTTCTCGGGCACGACATCCTCCACTGCATCTTTTCCTCTGTTCTACCAGTTTCTCCTTGTCTTCTCTGGCCAATTAGCTTCTATCTCACAAGACATCTTGTCTCTGCGTTCTTCTGTTGCCTCGCTCAAGTCATCGTTGTCCGCAGTAGAGGATCAAATTGCTCTGCTTACCACACTGTTCAAGGACGAACCATCCCAAACCCATACCAAGGCATCGTTGGATAACGAGGAAACGGCTCGACAATTACACCACCTGTCCAGCATGATGACCACCCAGCAGGGTCAGATGAGCGCGCTGCTTAACACGGTCGGTGCGCTACAGGCGCGCACGATCCACGTCATTCCAGACCACCGACCACTTGCCGAATGCGCGCAGAGTCATGAAGAATTTGACGCTCCCCAGAAATGTCTTCGCGCTCGGTTTGCTACTCAAATTCAGGATCATACTGAGTGTAGGAGAGACTACGCTGCTTTACGTCAGGACCTGCAAAAATACTCGGACTTGGCCTCGATCAATGATACCAAAACCAATACGTCGTTGGATCACCTTCGTAGTTTGCTCGTTGACCAGGTCAAAGATCAAAATCGGATCGAGAAAGGAGTTGCACTCTTGCGCGAACAAATGACAAGGAAATTTGGAGCGTTTCAGTCCAGAGTATCTTCTCTTACATTAGACGCCGTGAAGGTACATAATAGTGTTCAATTATCGGACCAGGCTGCCAAAGAAGCTCGTCGGGCAAAGGCGATGGCGGAGGTAGGCCGTCGTATCATGCAACTTCAAGGTGTGTGAGTCCTACTTATGAATTTCATTCCGACGCCCACATGCCTTGATGATATCCAGAAACCCGCGGCGTGTTCTTGGCTAATGAAGTTAACGTCCCACAAAATGACAATAATAGTGCGGTAGTTCCGTCCCCGTGTTCTTCACCAGTTTCGGTTAGGCGCTTCCAGGTGGGTTTCTTCAATGTGTCGATGTCACCCTTCTTTCATGATTGTCGGCATGTGCTCGCCTCTTGGCTAAAAGGACTCTGACGTATTCAAGGCTCCGTCACCCTGTGTCCAATTGACTACTGCTCCTTCTGACACTAAGGGACTATATTCACCACCCACATCTCCGCAACACATAAAGTGCAAGGGTAGGAGTTGATCTAATTCTCATTCGCGAAGTTGACACAACATCATAGAAAATGTGGGTGGTATCCACTTTCCCTCCACTAGTGTTGCATTCTGTCAAGATAATGCTGAGGTTGGCATGCTGAGGAGGAAACTGAAAGGACCCACAATCACTGCCTTTCAGCCCAAGGGTGCGTTCCCCCTCCTGTTAGACCTTCAGATCAAGTAACAGATCGTGCCTTGTTTGAATTAAATTACAGATGTCAACAGGATGCCGACGTCGTCACCGTCGTCACCAGCGCTCGTTATGGATTCTACCACACCAGTTTTACTTCGTCCAGGGCTCTCAGCAATACAGCGTAGTCATATCTCTGTGTCACGCATCTTCGAACGTACGTACCTAAATTCTGTTGACTTTCAGAGCAGTGATGTGATGCGCATGCAGCTGGTGACTCAGAATATCGCAATAAGAGCCTCTATGTCTCTCCTTTGAGCAGCGCCCGCATCCGGGGATGGATGTAGAGTCGATTTACTATTTTCCCATTCTTCTTTGAACGTTGGTGATGAAAATTTGTTTTCTCCATTGCCCTACCTTGCAATGTCTACGGTCAATAACGCATAGGTAGTTATCACCTACTAAGGACTCTTTGTTTGCGCTGCTGGCACTATTGCCAATGTCTTTGTACGGTATCTTGACGGAACCCCTGCCACGTGGTAGAATGAAAGAGTTTTGGCCAAGACACTAACCTGGACCAAGCCTCAAATTTCTATTGAATGGAAAGATCTGCTGGCGAGCCTGAGGAGCAAGCATGTCTACAAGTGAGCAAGGTTGCTGCAACAAGGCGAGATTACACATAACGAGCTTGAAGAATTCGAAGTGTGGAAGCACCACTAGTGAAATGAATAGACTTATTATCTGTCGCATGTAATTCGTAGCCAACCTTCTGGACATATCGTGCCAAAGAAAGAAGGCGAAATCGACCTCAGGACAACTCCGCCGAGCCTTCGGGTCGGCGGATGTTGTTTTCCTCCAATTAATACGTTGCCCTTGCAGATCGCTTGGCGGGTACTAGTGTCCATCGAAGATCGGACATGCACAGTCAGACGTTTTATAACTCTGTGCGGGTCAATTCCACGCGGACTCGGAGACGCCAGTTAATGAAATGCTTGACCGCCCATTTCTACGCTGGCGCTAGTAATGCCGCAAAGAAGCCATTCGACATCTTGTTCTTCGGTCGCGACGAATTCTCTTGCAACGTCTTCAAGCAATTACACGACGCTCGAGGCAAGTGTAGATCATAATATGGGCAATGGAGTCCAAGGTTTATGTTTGAGCCTCCACATAGATGTTTGGCGGTCCATCTCAATCGCTACCAACCCAGATGTGAAAACTGGTCGACGGGGTTCCCATTTATCAATTTGTGCGTGTGCATTTTTTCACAATGGTAACATACCTACGTCCGCTTCAACAGCTCCACTTAAACTACTTGGAGAATCTCTCGAGGTTCCAGTTCACACTATACCACGACGAAAGGTTGACTTCAGGGGTTGGGTGGTGCGTGTTACTTTCTTTCTTGCTGAACCTGCCTCATGTTCTATGCAGCCTCCCCCACCATTTACGAATACCAACGAAGCTCACGTCTCCGTCCCTGCCAGTGAAACCCATCTTCTTGTCACTGCTTCTTTCGGACGTATTCTACGCCCTTCGCTCCTACATCTCTTTCCACCAGGTCAGCGACTTAATGTTCATCCGAGCTTACTGCCTGCATATCGAGGTCCGGCACCCATCCAGAGAGCTTTGATGCGAGGAGAAAATGTAACAGGTGTGTGCGTCATTGATATGATGGAGAAGAAGGAAGGGATCGATGCGGGAAGCGTGTGGGGCTGCGAGAGCATGGCAAGTTATACAGCAAGCAAATGATCACGCATAACTTGAACTCATTGTATTGTAGGTTGTTCCAGAAAGCGCGACATTTCCATCGATTTCCGTAGAGCTGGCCCAAACCGGAGGAAATCTGCTTGTCACAGTGCTTCGGGACATGTTACTAGGAAAAGTGAGTCCACGGAAACCTAGCTAATTCTAAATGTTTACGCTTCGACCAGGCTCGTAGCATCCCGCAACCTCCAGTCTCATCTACCATCCCTCATGCTTCTGCAATATCTGCTTCCGATGCACAGGTTGATTTCACATCCCAAACTGCGTTGGACATAGTCCGACTTTCTCGAGCCATTTCACACCAGCGTCCTATCAGCACTACAATGCCTGATGGACGCACACTCCAGCTGCATCATCTCAGTGTCTCCAGGAGCCATGATAATTTAGGTCCTGTTGAGCCTGGTTGGGCAGTATATTCACCACACACACACACGGTACTCATCAAATGTGCTGACAGAGAGTGGCTGAGTGTTTTAAAGTTAAAGACTCAAGATCGTGCGCTTCTGGCTGCGAAGGAATGGTGGAATGGGGTCAAAGGGCTGGGCCTGCTAAATGAGGGTATGCTGAAACTTTTCTAGATGGTTCTTTCATGTCGGTACCTAGTTTCAAAGAAGTACTTCTCGAGCGCTTGTGAGGAGCTAGACCCAGGGAAGCACAACTGCGCAGTCCGGGAAAGGCCCGCCACAGTCTCGGGTCCTTGGATAATGATTGTCACTGAAATGCCTCGTGTGATTGCATGTGGTTCAAGTTCAGGATCAATTTAGGCTTGTATCGAAGGCTCTACAACCCCTGAAGAAGTGTGCAGTAAGTTTCTCCAATGGGTCTAATCTTGTATTGAGGGCCCTACAACCCTCAAAGTAGGTTTGTCCAATAAGTGCTAGCTTGGTCCGATCAGCATGCGAACAATTACATGTAATGCATCACCTGCATGCAGTAAACCTGCAGGAGTTTATAATATTTGGGGTTCCCTTTCTGTATGGCCCGTGCATACCCGACAACGATCTCGACACTATACCTGAGTAGTACTTATTGTGCGTATAAAAATGACCCATCCAGCCTCGGCAGATCGAGTCAAGGCCAACCGACTGATATCACTTGAACGAAGCTGCGGCATATTCCTTGAAGGATACAAACTGGTTGAGGAAGACTTGATGATAATGATCTATGAGTCACAACGACGGCGACGTGTGTTCGACCGTCTACGCCATGGATAGCCCAGAGATGTTGAGTGTCACGGTCATGGGGTACCGCGTCGTTTGACGCGACGCGTCTCTTTGTCCTTGTTTGTTCATAATGGTCCTGGTCCGCTAGTAATTATGCAGACAAAGAACTCGCCCGCCAACTTAAATTTTCATCTCTGCACCTCATCCGTCATCTCGTGGGGCTTTCTGAGCCACCCACCCAATACGCCTGACTATAAAATTCAATCATGGGGATATCTGGGCTTTTACCTTTGCTGAAATCAATCCAACGTCACCGACACCTCTCAGACTTTGCTGGTCAAACACTTGCGGTGGATGCCTATGTCTGGCTTCACCGAGGCGTATACGCCTGTGCCACTGAGATAGCCACAGGAAAACCCTCCACAAAGTCAGTGTCTCTCTGCTTGTCTGGGGACGGTTCGCGGTTGTTAGTGTACTCACCCTCTCGCCTAGGTACGTTGATTATGCTATGCAGCGTGTTCGCTTACTGCGTCATCACAAAATTCGCCCATATATTGTGTTCGATGGCGGGCCACTTCCGGCCAAGACGGGCACCGAGACTGAGCGCAAGCAGCGGAGGGAAGAAAACCTTGCAAAGGCAAAGACGCTGGTATCCCAGGGAAGGCACAAAGAAGCCCGAGAATATTTTGTTAAATGTGTCGACGTAACTCCTCAGATGGCGTACCAACTCATAAAAGTCTGTTGTCAATCATTGGACTGAACATTTGTCTGATACATTCTTTACTTTAGGCCCTACGCGCAGAGAATGTGCCATATATAGTCGCTCCGTATGAGGCCGACGCTCAATTGGCGTATTTGGAGCGCGTTGGTCTCGTGGATGGCATCATCACCGAAGACTCGGATTTACTTGTCTTCGGATGTCGAAAGGTGCTCTTCAAACTGGACTCTATTTCAAGCACTATTGTCTCAATCTCGAGGGACGACTTTGGATCCGTGACTGCTGCTGAAGGTGGTATATCGCTTCTCGGATGGTCGGACGCTCAGTTCAGAGCTATGGCTATCCTTAGCGGATGTGATTATCTGCCAAGCGTTCCAGGAGTCGGGCTGAAGACTGCATGGTCATTGCTACGGAAATATAGGAGCGTAGAGCAAGTTGTGCGGGCCATAAGGCTTGAAGGGAAGAAGTCTGTGCCAAAGGGGTATCTAGAGGCATATAATCTGGCAGAGAAAGTGTTTTTGCACCAGCGCATTTATTGTCCTCTGGATGAGAGGCTGGCCAACCTGACGGATATCCCCCCAGGAGTTGAGTGGGGCGATAAAGAGGAATCGTATATTGGAGGGTCGGTCTCAAGATTGATGGAGGCCCAGGTACTGATTTATTTCTCTCAAAGTGACATAGAGCCTGTCTTGGCAAGAAAGCTGGCTCAAGGGGACGTTGATCCAGTGACACTTCTACCGATGATTGATATAAATCCGAGCTTCGTACCTCGGACAGTGAAGCCCCTCCCCTTCCAGGTCAATAATGTTAATCGGCCTAGCTCAGTCAAAGGAAAGGGTAAAGCAAAAGCCGAACCTGAGAGTGGCGGATTGCTTACCTTCTTCGGTATTTCCTCCCTCAGTGCCGAAGATACCTCATGTTTGACCTTATTCCCACAGCCCCAAAGCCGAAAGCCACCCTTACTCGTAGTAATTCCGCGCCAACAAAGAGAACGGCAGTGCCTGGTAAAGGTAGCGGAAAGAGGACACTTGTCAATATACTTGACGAAGATCTTGCTGCAAAACGCATAAAAATAAATCAGGCTTCGTCTTCCACAAACCTTTCTCTCCTTACACATTCAAGGTTCTTTCCCTCTCCATCAACGCCAAGACAGCAGGTGGAACAAGCCGCGGTCGATCTGATGCCCAGTTCACGTATCCAACTTCCCCTATCTGATAAAGAAAATCTCCCCGATCATGCCGACAACGTCATTGTAGGCGAAGATTTGGACGAAATTCTTGATGACCACCCGGGTCCCGTCACACAAGAAGACGGGTACCTGTCGCCTTCTCCATCCTACTTCCGATCAGCCACACCTGATCTCTCTTCACCTGTACGGCCGTGCAACCTCACACGTCGTGATCACTGCGACGGAGACGACTTCGACGCCGACACCATCCCCAGCCCCACGGCAGTGAGAACAGCTACACGACATGTATTGCATCAATGTTTGCTGCCCAAGAAAGAGAAAGTTAGTATCCTTGTTCGGGAAACGCCGCCGCCGGTGAATGGCATGGGTTCTGCCGATGAAATCGAAGGACCTGACTTGCGTGATGTTCTCGGTATTGAAGCGCTTGGAGATGTGGATGCGATCGATGATGATATAATCATTCTGGCGTCATCATCTTCCACCCCTGGTCCTATTAATCCGAAAGACAACGGTACGAATGATGAATCTGACATGGATGAATTGGCTGAAGAACAAACAGTGACCGAGGCAGACACACGCGCCAGACGCACGGAGATAGTCGCCAACGGGTGGTGGAATAAGTGGGCGCTAAACAATGACCTACGCACTACGGTTGGTATCATAGTTTCCGTGAGGATTATTTTCATATCTAATCGCCCACAGAAGACTGCTGTGCTGAGAAGGCGCGAGACCACAATTACTCGAGATGGCCGGCAAGCTGGCTACCGCCCTCGGCTAGGATCTGCACCGCCCAAGATCAGGTTTCCATTGTCTACCGAAGTAGCATCCAGGGCTAGAGGAACCCTGAAGGCTGTGGGAGGTACAGGGATCCGCAATAGTCCACAAATTTATGATCGGTAAGTGGTCTGTTCTCGTCCAGGAAGAGAGGATAGGAAATTGGGTTGAAGAATTTAGGTGTGCTCAGCTGGTGCTACTGTCGTAAGGTTCATTAATTTACTTACATCAGCGGTTCGCTTGACAGCTGCAAAGCGTCTTAAGGTTGAATCCATTGCAGTCTGCCTCCAAGCTCGTTATTTCCGATATCATCACTGTATATATTTGTTAGTTGGTAGATCCGGTATGTCGGATCAGAAATACATGAGGTCGGCGAGCATCCAGTTAAGTACTAGTTTGCCTCCTGGTGTAATTCATCCTAGTATTTAATCAGTTCATGTTTAGCATGCTGTGCATGCGTAGCGTAGTACTTTCAGATTAATCCGTTAATGAACACGGAATCTAATCAATACGTGGTATTGTGAGGACGGTGACGCAACTGAATTTGTTGTTGGGTTTAACGATATTTATTGCAGTCATCACCACCAGCTAATCCAGTATCCTCACAGCGAAGGGTCTTGTCTCTGCCACGCAGGCGTCGCGGAGTTAAAACTGATTCACGAAAAACACTACGAGTTCGCTGAAAATGCTGTATCCATCCCCCCGGTTCGAGAACAATGAGGGTAAAATTACCCACCAATGGTTCTGCTTCTGGAGCCTTACGATGCTTTACAGCCGTTATGCAATGTATTGCCTCGTTGAATCATGTCCAAACGGTGTCACTTCAGTTGGTATCCAGGGCAGTTTCCGGACGATGAAATCTTGTCAAGATTTGCTGTTTGGGTTCCATTCATAACTAATAAAGGACATGGAGCGTCAAATAGGGCTAGTTCTCAAAACGAAGGAGGGGTGCACTTTTTCTGGTTCTTAGTACCCAAACGGTGCAAGCCACGTCTCTCATATCACCCCGCAAGATCCAGGCGCGAGCCCTCATGTTTACTGATGGACACGCATGCAGAGCACACGCCTTTCGGCTTTTATCTGACTACAGGCGAAACAAAAAGCGGCCCTCTTCCTCACCTAAATTCCTACCACTGCTTTGGACGCCCCGAGTCAGAAGGCCTTGTTTCTCTGAGTTTATCTTTCGCGCTTCCCTCCCACGGTACAAATAGGTAGTCCACTACCCTTAGAGTTTGTACGTTCGCTTGTCCTTCTTCCACCGGCACTTCCATGCTCATGCAATCAACTACTTAGTAGCTTTATGGGAGGCCAAGGGCATGTGCCCCAGCTTCTTGGTCCAGGTTCAGCCCTAGTCCTGCCCTTCGACGGCTCCGAAGAAGATTTGTTACCGGACATCCAGTCATCCCAGCCTCGCACATCCAGGCAATATTCCTACCTTGGTGACGGCGGTATTTCTCCCCAAGGCCTCAGTGTACACTTCATGGCTTCTTGTACCACCAACGAGTTTGAAGTCAATGACAACCAACAGCGATTATCGCCCTCCTCATCACAGTCCGTTGGCTACCCAGAGTCCTCCCAGAGGACAACTTCCGCGTTCCCATCCTCTGCGCAGTACGACCCTCAAAATTTCGACTATTTCACTTCTCCCACGTTTCTATCATCTCCGGTCTCTCGTACTAGCCATCGTGCCTCCCACATTGTCCCCAGTTGCAGTGGGTGGGTCAGTGGCCAGGATGGCGATCAAATAGGCCCGACAGCTCATCTCGATATTCAGCCACTGGACTATCCAGGCAGACAAAGTCCTATAGGGCCGGAGAAAGTGTCTCCAGACAGCACTTCCACGGAATACACATATCTTGACGACTCCGGCATGGAGACGGGCCTCGTCATGTCCCAGATGATGGCCCATTTCCAAACTCATACGCCTCCTCCGAACGCGGGCATAGCAATGTCCGTGACTGACCAGGAGCCACCCATACCATCCGTTATGACCTTTCAGTTGGGTCGTCAGTCTCTTAGGCCAGTCCCAGACCCGGACAATGCAAGGATTTTGGAAAGCTTTGACGATCCTGATGAAGACGCATCGGGGGAATCATGCGAATCGTCGTCGCAGCCTTCACCTCCCCATTTGTCTCCCAGTTCCTTTTATGATGGGCCAGCAGCAGGAAGCTGCGGAAACGTCATAGAGAGGAACACAGTGATTGGGGTGGCTTCTCCCAAGGAAGGGTGCTCGTCATACCTTCCCGATGAGATCCCTCCTTTCGGGGGTCCCGACGGAAACATTGACACCCTCGCTCCACTAAATACAAACCCGAGAAGGAGAGGGTCGTTCAAAAGATCCAAAATGCACCAATGTTCCATCTGCCTTAAAATATTCCCGCGTCCCAGCGGTCTGAATACGCACATGAACTCTCACTCGGGAGCCAAACGTGCGTTGTAGTCCAGCAAATCGCTCTTTAATTGACTCTGCAGCGTCTAACAGCCTTCAAATGTCCGGTACCAACGTGCGATAGACACTTTGCAGTCCGATCTAACGCCAAGCGTCATCTGAAGACACACGGCATCAACCCCTCTTTGGTGGAGGGCCCGTCACAGGGCACCAACTTTATGGTTGGGTTTGAGGAGCCTCTCGTAAATCACCATGTTCACGATGCCGGCCGGCCACCAACAAGACTTAGGTGGATTCCGCACAGCCTCGCCACGAGGACGCAACCCGTCACTGAGTGGATCGGCTCCCAATCGTTGGGTGGGGACGAATCGAAAAGAACATGCCCTACTATACTCTCAGTGGCGTTGCCGGCAAGAGCGGCGCCCTCTTCGTCATTGAGCCAAGCATCGGCTTATCGTTACGATGATAGTAATAATTATTCTGAGGCGGGTTCTCGTCACTACCACCCCAGTCAGGTCCGTCTTCGCCCCGCTCGGGGGTTAAATCGCACTGATTTTTAGTGGGGTAGAATGACTTCCGGTGCGACCCACTCAATCGCTCCACAAAATAGCCGTTCCCTTCAACTCGCACATGACGTCTACTTATTTACAGGAGGCTGGATGCCTGCCTATTAATGCAAAGACTGACCGCACATTGATTGGTTTTAATAAAATATTAAAAACACAATGCACAGATCCGACATAGCATTTGTATTCTAGAATTCGCTGCAATGTTAAATTACGGGGTTTTAGGGGATGCTTGAGCTTGAATTTTGTCGAGCGTGCTTAAGCTTTCTCCTGACGGTGAGGTCCGTACACCACACGATTGACGACTCCGATTGGAATGTCGTATAGCTCAGGGATAGCATCCGGATCCGCGTGTTTGAATTGCTGAATTGCGCCTAGCGCAGGAAGGTGTGCTTTGGTATCTACCTGCTGTTTAGCCACAGATATTATTTTCGGAGATTGCTCACCAATGAACGTGCTGGGGTCAGAGAAGGTTGGAGTACGCGCGATGGCAATGGCAAAATAGACAAAGTACGTCAAAAGTACGATGACAATGGAGTAAGCCGGGAGAAGCAGAGTCCATTCCCTCGATATGATGCGCAATAAGTGTGGGTTTCTCATGCATGAAGTTGCGTGACTCACCTGCTCGGATACCATTCCACGCCCAGCCAAACGATATATTCATCTGGGAGCAGGGCCCACAGCACATAAAAGACAAACAGAACAGATGTAGAAGTCCAGGCTACAAAGCCGTAAAATTCTGGTGCGCGACTGCGGTGTTCATCAGGTGGTTCCGGAGGAAATGGGGCTATTGGAGTCGTGGTCTCCATGGGCGCTAATTAACGCAAGTCCGAGTCAGAGTGTCAAATAATATTAATAACCTAGAGGCGGAGCATAGGCGCCCTAAGCCCGTTCTCCACGATCATCATAGTTGACTGAGTTGTTCGCGGATCTACAATTGCGCTTTTTAAACCGAGCCAATTTGTTGGGCCCACTGGCGACGACTTTGATAGACTTGCTCGACCGAACATTGATCTTCGCTCATATTTTTGGGCAGGCAGAACTCATGTCGATCCTTCAAAGCACTAATAAAAGAGCACTACGCAAGGCGATCACCACGACCCTTCGGGAATTATCCCAGTCTGATATCCAGTCGCAATGTGACTCTCAAATACCAAATGCTGAGCTACTGACGACTAACATGCTCTGCGTGAAGCACAGGCAATTACCGCAAAGGTCCTGTCGTTGCCCGCATTCCAGCAATGCAAGACTGTCAGCTGTTATCTCAGTATGCCGGCAGCCGAGGTTCAGACGACTTCCTTGATTCTGAACGTTCTTGGAGATCTAGGTGTGTCATCCTTCCCCTGGTCTGATAGCATATGTTTATACAAATTATCATTGGCAGGGAAGACTTTATTCGTTCCTAGCATCACATCCAGTGATGGCTCCATGGACTTTGTACGAGTCTACACTGAAGAGGACTATCGCAGTTTTCCATCTGGCTTATGGGGCATTCCGGAACCGACGCCTGAGTGGTCGAGTAAAAAACGTCAAAGTGGTGCGACAAATTTGCGCGCAAAGTCGTCATGCAAGCTCATTATTACCCAAGTTTTCGATGCAGACTGTGACAATTTGGATCTAATCCTCGTGCCAGGTGGGTACTATGCATGCATCAACACGATCCGTGGAGATCATCCTCTTTCGCTACAGGCGTTGCCTTTGACCGATCGCTCTCGCGGCTCGGGCATGGAAAGGGCTACTATGATCGATTCATAACATCATATTCTTCCTCTACTGGGCGATCGAAGCCATTACTAGGTTGGTTATCACAGGCAGCGCGGAACTACGTTCTAACTTGTAATCTAAAGTCGCTTTAGCTTTGGAGCAGCAACTTTTGGAACATGGACAAGTGCCGATGTTCGACCATGATTGGAAGATGGACATGATTATCGCACCTGACAGAGTTATCATTGCACCTCAAGCTTAAGATGGATACCAAGATCCGCGAAGGACGGTGGAGAACACTTCACGCTCCATGATGTGCTGGCGATACACCTGTCATCAAATTATCGATGTGGCATGTACGGGCTGCACTTACATAGATCATATTGGTGCCGGGCCTGTCCTGAAGGGTGCGTAGGAGATGAAAGAAGCTGAATTACTCTGTCACAGAAAGTTAATACTAGATACCATCTATGTAGAACATGTCTTGCCCTGTTGTTCGTGATTCTGGCACAATTACCAATCGATAGGATCGGCCGCTTGGTAGATAGGTCGAACCTGTGCATATGAATGAGCAATGTGACATCTTTGTTTTTAGCGAGCTTACCTAGTTGTGGTACCATCACAGCCTTTGCTCCTGTTTCAAAGTTTCCAGGAGAGCCATCGGCATTGAGCAATTTTGTTGACATCTGGGACGTTGTGATAATCTGTGATTACAATGAGGCGACTGATCATGGCGAGGTGCTCTTTGCTCTCACTGTCAGATTGTGTAATGCACTTGCTTGCAAAAATACCTGATGGATCTTCTCCAGCAGTGCTGTCCGTTTAGAGGATTGAAGATCTGGATGAGATAGAAACGGAAATGAAATCGAATTGAGAATGAGAAGCCCCGTCTATCTGACTATTCATGTCTAGTTTTGACGTTATCGATTGGTTGCATACCTTTGAGTGAATTTCAGATAGTAGGTTGTATATGAATATCATTAGATCCGGGAGGGTATGAAGGTGCGCATAACGAACGAGGTCCCGATAGTTAGCAGCCGCAGAGGAATCTATTGTTATTTCGTTATTATTCTTGTTGTCCACCTCAGCGGAAATGCGTGACGTGTTGCGTACTGTGAAATGCTTTCTTGATCGTTGCAAGGCTTGTCATATTCTGGGTATCTACACCCTATTTCTCAGAAAGGTGGACCGACACGTCAAAGGTAAATACAATACCAATAAATATCACCTCCTCGTTTGCCTCGACGAAAATTCGAGCATAATCTAGTGCAAGAGTTTCTTTAAAACTGCCTGGGGGCCCAGATATTTCCAGTATGTGTCCCCTCGGAAGACCGCCACCGAGCGCCGTGTTCACAGCAGCGTAACTGCACGCAAAAATACGTGATCTAGATATCAAGGAAGCCAAAGATTGACTCAAAGGCGGTCCTGGAGGCCGTTGTGATACGGTGATAATGGATTGCAGGTCGGAGATATCAATCCCCAGTTCTGCGGGGTTACATCTCCCTCTAGCCAGATCGGCGGAAATGAACATGCTACGCACCCTTGGAAAGAGCTTCCACAGAAGTGCCAGAAAGATCGTCGAGTGTTTCGTAACCTGCGCGTCTTAACGCTAGTTGGGTCGAGGACGGTAGGGTTGGGTGGAGGAGGATATTTCTGGACATGCTTGAAACCTGGATTCAACCAATTGATAATATATTTGATTGCCGTCCGCAGCAGCAGTCTGTCTTGTTGCTTCTTACTCAGCTCAGATGGCAAGCCTGAACCCTTTAGCGCTCAGCCGCAATGAAGTTAAATTCACGTGAGTCGTCGCGTGCATAAATACAACCAAACTACTCGCGGACTTTGCCGTTCTTTCTTGTTCTCTTTCCCATCATCGCTGCAGGTTTCGTGTCACTTACGACGACAGCGTTAAACAGCTAGACATCGCACTCTTCCTCTTCATTTCTTGTCGCGCACAATCGTTTGTTTTAATCACAGTATTAGTTTCATCATCTATGACTCGCGACACATTTGCCATCAAGGTTGAGAATATCCCCGAAAATGGTTGGTCTATATTCACGGTAAAAAGCTGGTCTGACTGTATGCAGTTAAATTGAAGGACATCGAATCCATTTTTAGTAGCGTCGTTGGTTCGTGCTCTGTCGCCTTCCTGTTTGCACCAGATTAAGTTATGTATAGGTTCCGTCCAGTGTGCGGAGATTCATCGTGATGGAACGAACACGCCGTACTGCGTGCTATGTTTTCTCACACACGATGCATTTAAGCAAGACTTGTACGCTCTCACCTGACTGTACCGACTGACCTCCACAACAGGAAAGCTCTACGTATGTCTGGTTATAACATCGGTGGATCCTCTATGTGAGTGCTTTTCAATACGGGGAAACTGAACAGTGCATATATGCGCCATTTCAAAGCACCGTGACACCTGCCGCCAATAACAAAACGTCGTCTCCAAGCACTGGAAAGAATCCAGATGCACGTCGAAACCTTTACGTGCTCGGACTGCCCTTTGATCTCACCAAGTGTGCCTATTCTTAGTCCTCAGACCTTTCATGCTCACGAGTCACTAGGCCCGAATTTTCCGCCTTGTTTTCGCGCTTCGGCACTGTCATGCACGCTGTGATTCTCGCCACTGTCGATAACGCATCTCGCCGTCGCGGGTTCGTGGTAATGTCATCACATGAGGAAGCCAAATGTGCGATGAATGCACTCTCGCGAACGCAAATGAAGTATAGAGCATATACTTCGCGATTCATGGCTCAATTTACTGACACGTCACAGAGGACACACCCTTGATGTATCTTGGGCCGTCGTACAACGTTCTCAAGGTGCGAGCTAAATCCAGTTGCAAATACTCTACCTTACTAATCCCTTGTCACAGGCTTCCTAGATGGCGCAGACAGGACGATGATGCTGGCATCCTCAAACCCTTCGTCACTTCCGGAAATGGAGCTCGATCACCAACCCGCACCTCCGACCATCAGTTCACCAAAATACGCCTCCAGGGAATGGAATATCTCATTGGCACCTTCCTCGAAGTTGCTGGTATCGAACTTGCCGATTCTTCTCTTTGCTCAGGCCAGTGACTTGCATCCTCTGTTCTATCCTTTCGGTCCCATCAAGGAGGTGAAGCTCATGGATAATGCTATGCTCGGCAATGGAACCACAACTGCTCTAGTCGAATACGTGAATGTCTTTGATGCTCAGGAAGCCAAAGACGCACTTCAACGACAGTTCTATGGGACCTCACGCCTGGAAGTCCGATTCATCCAAGATAATATCCATCCGGTTAATTCTACTGTCGCTGCGTATGCCCAGTCTCCCATGCTACCGAAAACATCTGATGCCGGCCTTAATCCTTGTGCTGCTCCCTTTGTCTTTGGATCCCGCCACTTGCCACCCTTGGCTTCTGGTCTTAGCCCCGTTGCGCACGATTCGTTTGTCAACGACTTCTACTCACTTCCCGGTTTTCCCAGCGATACTTTTCAAGCTGCCTCATTCGCACCCCACCCTGTTGCATATCGCCTCAAGGTCCATGTTGCTGATACAATTTCCAGATCCAGCTCCGCAACAAGCTCGAGGTAGAACTGTTATCTTCAAATAGACAATGCTAATCTCTTTGACGCAGCTGGAGTAACGATACTCGTCCATACAGGTCGTCTCGTGCGCCGTTCTCTTCATTCACACGCGCGAATACACCCGCACAATTCACACCACTCTTCTATGCTTGATCGATCCACTTTTCCTCTGGATGGACTCACTATATCCCCTATTCGTGCTCTTCGTAATTCTAATGCTTCGCTCCCTTCAAGAAATGGACCCGTTGGACTTCTAGGCGAATGAATAGCACTCGTGCACTAGTCTTTATGCTATCGATTCTTGTTTTAAGTTTGTCATTTATGTGTTTTAGCCAGCTGCCTGCTAACACTTTATAGTCTCGGACTTCCGTTCGTATTGAGAAGATGTCATTCCGTCTTTGTTAATAATAATTAGGCACAACGTCTGTCTTCCGTCTCCTTGTAGTCGCTGTTTTGTTCGTCCTGTAGGGGCTTGTAATCATGGGTTTTGTAAAGTGTGCTGTTGGGAGAAATAATCTCAAGATAATATAAGCGCCAGTGTTTTCAAATTCGTTTACATAAAAGGCGCCTACCCGGACTCTGAGATTGGAAACGTTAACGCGTCCTGTCCTGCTCACACAAGTACTGATCCAGGGCAGCTTACTACACTATCGCTATAGAACTTCAGAGGTGACAAGCATCCTTCTGAATGTCAGGAAACCAGGGCTTGCATTCACGTCCGAGTCGTCCAACTGGTTCAAGACTTATGCAGAAACGCCTACATTCTTCCGATTTACAGAAAGGGTTTTTGGTGACTTCCCGATCATCAAGCAAGAGTCAGCAGCCCGATTCATTATTACCCAACACCGTCGCGGAAGACGTTGGCAGCTCCCAGCATGCTCGTGTTCCATCCAGAACTTCAACCTTGCAACTCACTGGTATTGACTCGGAGAAGGGCAACACCAGCAACTCGTTTTCAGATCAACAAGGCTTAGAATCAGAAACTTGGATGGAAGAACCTCAAGTTGAGTCTCCACAGTCATACACAGTTGAAGAGCAAAGGTCGGCGCGCTCCCCTCCTTTCAAAAAGAAGTTCTCCCCTGCGTTTTCCCATGCCTTCAAGGCATCAAGCTCGTCTTCCAACACTCAGTCGCATGTTACTGAGCGATCTGACTCAGGGAATGCCCCGACTCGAACACCTTCGAAGGTCCGCTGGGAACAGCTGCGGCAACATGTCTTGGTCGCACCTCGTTCAGCTTCGCCTACCCCGTCTGCGCGGATATCTCAAAGCCCTTCCCGACCACAGACGCCCAAGCCATCTCGTTTTCCGCGGCTTGGCTTCCGACATGTTGTAGAGCATGTACGTGAGGCTGCAGTGGACGAGTCCCGTCGATTTGCAGAAGAGCTACTCCAAATCTGTTGGTCCTTTCGTGTCCCGGATCTGTCAAGGCAGAGCAAAAATGAGCGAGATGGGCCATTGGGCACAGTTGGCTCTTCGTTACACCTCCCTTTCGTGTCGAGTACAACTCTGAACTCTTTCGCCACTGGGAGTACCATGGTGCCTACTCAGACAACCCAGAAAGGACTTAATATCAAGAGGCCTTCCTCCACAGTGTCAGGAGGTCAGAACTCCTCACTTGTCATGACGCTGCATGAGACCATTCTTCGTTATGCGTCGAAGAATTCAAATTACCTTCCTCACGAAACTCTTGTTCTTTCCGCTTTATTGACACCGTTTTTATCGAGTGAGAGTAATCAGGACGATGAGCGGTGGATTGCTATTGAGGCTTTCGAGGCTGCTGTCCAGACCTGGCAGGCAACGTCAGATGATGTACGTGACACAACGTTGCGCTTTGCCTGTTCAGGCTGCTCATGATTTTGTAGTTTACTATCGAAAGATGTATTTGGTGTTGCAACGCTGCGTCTGTACCATCCATCCTTCGAACTCGCGTTCTCGGCGTTCTTACATCACTCCTATTTCCCCGTACTGGTCCCATTGAGCTCCCGAGTACCCATGCGTTCCTTTCTCTAGTACAGGCGCTAGCTACAACGATGCTCCAGATACAAGAAGACCGAGAAGCGGCTATTCTAAGGGACATCATCTCGAAACTTCGCGGCGGGTCGTGTGGGAGCATGGCGGGCTTCCTCGCTGCGGCAGAGATCGATGGCTCTCCGGTGATGTTGGTCGGCGTGAGCCAGTCGGAAGTCAGAGAAGCTTTGGTCACTGAAGCCTTGGTCCGGTGTCTTGATCATGGACCTCTAAACATGAAGCGGAAGATCTTGCATGAGATCCTCCAGGTATAAATTCCTTATTTGGCCTGCTGGGCAATAGCTGAGCAACCAATTAATCTAGGAGTGTTGGGCACCTTTACCCATCTCAGGATCCTTTTCCCCTCTGGTTTCAGATATCCGTTCCCGAGCTGTCATAACATTCGCCCATGCTGCAGCTCTCCTTTGTGTAAAGTCGGAGCATCTGGATACGCAGAGCATCGTGCATATCCTGAAATCGCGTGTCGTTTCTGAGATGGTGTGTCTGACCGGGAAACGGGCATCGGATGCCCGCGCCAGCGTGTCGAGGCTCCTGATCGAGTTGCTCTGCCTTGAGAGGACCACTCACGAGATGTTTCGTGTCATTTGCGCTCTCACCGTGCAGTTTCTGGAAACGTCTGAGTGGAAGACATCTTTGGAAAAGATGATGCAACGCTTTGTATGTACTTCTTAGTATTACTCTAAAGGACTATAACCCATGGTTCCTCCTTGAACAGATTGCTGAGGGTGAATGGCCCACAATAATCAGAACCTTTACCGCACTCTTTCATTTACCAGACGAGCTTCGCGGTCAGCTGTTCACGTTGTCCATACCGTGTTTGCAAGAGGTGAGTGTTCCGACTTGCTAACGATTGCAAGGTGTACATTTGATAAAATATCAGAGAATAGTCGCAGATCCACCACCTTTGCACTCTCCGGAACTTACGGGCATCCTAGACAAGGCATCACGCACATATCCTCAAGTGTTCTTCAAACCGCTGTTCACTTGTGCAGCATCTTCCAAGGCGCTCACGATCAGCCGTCAACTTGGAGTTATTGCTGCCATCTCGGTGTTCCTTCCCGACTTCTGGACGAGAGACATAGAGATGATATTGGTAGCGTTGATGAACGAACCCACTGTCATCTTGCAATCTGGGTCCAAGAGGAAGTGGGCGCAAGCAAGGCTTGGGCAGATGATCATAGTAGTTGAGTTAATTGCACGCGTTAAGGCGGTACCACGAATCAGCAAAGACTTTTCGGTGAGTCGATCCTTAACTGACATACTTTAGACAGTGCTGAACTCAATTTACAGCACTCTGACGACTCGGCCATTGCTCCAACCAAGTTTTTCAGTATACTGGAAGCGCGTTTAGGTGTGCTATTAGAAGCGAAAGTGGGTATGGTTTCGACAGATGGTTTATGGTCTAATTTACATTATACAGGAACGAACTGCTTTGCTGCCACTCGCCATGCGCTTCCTCTATCTGGCCTTGTTCACAGAAATTAGACTACTTACACGATCCGTGAAGCGGTATGTACTATCTTTTTCCTCGTTGTAACTCAGGATTGAAACTTGGGAAGTCCGGCTTGGCTACAATCAGCGATTGGTTGGCTGCTACAGTCGCCTATTGGAGTTATGATGGACGAAGATGCATCGTTGATTGATGGTGATGATGATGATGATGATGATGTCTTCAGCGACATCTCGCAAACACTGGGCAATGTCAATGATATATACGCTTCAACACAAGATAGTCTTCGAGTATCTTACCAGGTAGAGTTTTATTTCGCTTTATTTGTCTTGATGCTGAAAAACACAGCGCCGGAGTACAATGTTTCTGCTGTCCAACGCCAACGATGTTTCTGGGGACGGCACTGAACGTAGGACTATCCTCACGGACGTGTTGCATGAGAGAATGCTGTTGTTGTCGTCCCTGCCGCGATCCCTCACCCTTCAAGCCCTCAATCTATTGGTGGCGATTTCTGCCTGCCTTACATCAGAAGACTACTTGCTCATAGGACCTTTCTTGTGGGCACGATGTTTTGATTGGGCGGAACCGCAGGCAGTGCTTTCAGTGCGTGCTTCACCTATAAAATTACGAGTGATGGTTCTCATGGGACTATTCTAGGCTTCTTTCCTGGCCATGCAGTGTGCAGAGAAGGTTCCACACAGTATACTTGAACTCATCAGGAATGACTTGCGGGAGTGAGTTAGAGACTTACTTGGTAACGCATGGTCTTAACATTGACTTCACAGCGAAGATAGCGCTGTGAAGGTCACTGCAATCCGACGCTTGGACAAGCTGGTGAATATGCGCTTCCAGATTCTGTCTCAGCCTTTTTTGTCGGATAAGAACCATCGTCGACCATTCAAGTTAGCTCGCGACCCATTGCCATTTGTTCCAACCGACATTGGTTCAAGCCTATTTGTTCCAGAGCAGGAGGATAATGGTAATGAAGATATGCCTAAAGAACTGCGCAAACGCTTAGCCGAAGTGGGATGGTTGGATGAAAAACGACCAACGGACAAGAAACGCGAATGGGTTGAGACACCATTATCGCTGTTGCCTAGTACTCTTCAAGATCGAAACGCTGGCGCCATGGAGCGCCTTCAATCTTCACCCCTATCATCCCCAACATCTACACCAACCAAACCTCGTTCCAATAGTGATGTTTCTGATGGCCACCTCAGTAGACGATCGTCAGGTCCTACAAACCGTGGCGTCAAGCGCCGCGCGGTCTTTGTTCCTGCACTCGGGACTCTATTCCCCCAGCTGGTCTCTCTGACTCTCGATGCTTGCATTGACGTCTCATGCGCGGCTCGTGACAGCGTCGTGGATTTATTACGGCATGAGCCAGCTCTTCTCATTCGACCCATCCTCGATTTGCTTGCCAGTAATGATGAAGAAGTGGCCACGACGGCTGTCCGAGGGTTATTGCACCTAAATCAGCACCTCCCTCATGCCATGGCTCATTACACATTCAACCATCTTGCTGGATACCTTAAATTCGTTGCTCGCGAAGTCACTTCGACCGATTCACTTCGCAGTTTCGCTCTTGCTGCTGCTCTGTTATCGAACCTAGTCACGCAAGTCAGCGAGATGTCCATCAGGGAAATTCGGCGAGCAAAGATGGATGTGTTCCTCATTCCATCCGGCTCCTTATGGTTCACGGCATCGTCTCCACCTGGCCCCATGTTTCCGAAAGCTCTGTCTCCCAGTGAGAGTCCATTCGAGATTCCCCCATCCTTAATATCAATCACAATGATCCGCGTGGCTCAGAATCAGTTATTTATATCTATGTTGAAGCGAAGTCCCCAGGACGTCCAAGTTATTCGGAAGACTATGGAGCACATCGTTCTGCCTTCGACGGACGCCTTGTCAGCAGCACGCTTTCTGGAGTTGCCAGATTTTGTACCCCGGAAGTTGTTTGCTCAACGGGATGGACCAAAGTCAATCGTGACCACGCTTTCTTTGATGCTTTCGCGGAGTCATCTTCTGCTAATAGCCCAGGTTTTCAGATCCATGTCAAGGTATCTTAGTGATCGCAACGAATTGACCATCTTCATAGATGGTCTGAATCGAATCTTGCTTAGACATGGAGATGATATTGGGATTGTCAGCCAGTCGTTGATTGGTATGCTAAGATTCCTTTCTTATGGTTATATCTGACCGCAGCCCCGCAGCATTAATGGTGGCTAGTGCCCGTTTCAGGCGTCTCTTTACGTCTGGTGGAGGCTATTCCCTCTTTATGTTATCTGTCATGAAAGTGTACACGGAGCAAGAGCACCATCAGGGAATTCGACAGGCTATCGAGTATGCCATCAGTCGCTTCTACGCTGTTCACCCGCAGGCATTCGTCTTCCAAACACTAGACGTAGTGGTACACGCCCTCTTGGAACCAACTTGCAATAGCTCTTGGCTAGTGAAGAGCGTCTTTCGGATGCTGTCTTCACTAAATCGTGACTATCCAATGGCAGGCCCAGATGCTTCTGGCATTCGAAACATGAACAGATTGCAGGAGAAGGAAGCCTTGATGGTCACCACTGCTGATGAGAATCCTCAAACATTCATGGCTGCTATCCGAAGGGTTGGTAGCCAGGATTCGCAACAGCTGATCATCAGTCTTCCCGAGGAGTACGAGACGAAAACACTTGATATGGACAATCTCGTACGGTTATTGTTAACTGTCATTGGGCATGACCCTTCCATCGCCAGAGCCCAGAATTTCCTATCGCTCCTAAAGTTGTTAACACCTGCACTGTACAATGCTTCCAGATCCGCCAGGAGCGTGCTACGCGATGGTATTGATGCAGTTGGGACGATCATCCTACGCGCAGTCGCGAAGGCCAAGTTTCCTGAATCATTGACGATGCAATCGGTGGGCAGTCTGACTACAATGATATCGCAGGAGGAGGCTGTTCTGGCGGACAAGCTCCACAGGAAAGCGAAGGTCCCAAGTGATCTCACCACTATGCGGATAGAATATCTCGGATTGGCGCTTGCTTTCGTCAAAGCTGGAGGCCAGCTGCCCAACACCACGACGGAGAAGATTTTCGATATCGCGAGAATTCTTCTGCGAGAAGCATCGCACACAGGAGATGAAGTCGTTGATTTCCTATGCCAGTATTCAAAGGCCAGTCTTGTCGAACGTACACCTAGTTCTAAAGAAGCAATCGCACTTCTCGAGAACCTTGCTCCTATCATGAGCGCCTATGCGTCAACTATCAGTTTTGCTGGGATTTACGAGGCCATATCTCATCTGACCTCTGACAACCAATTCACCAATGACATCATATTCTCCAACTTGGTGGTAACACAAATCTGCAGGAGTGGGTTGGATTCTCAACCAGCTTGGAGCTCTGAGCACAAGGAATCTTCCATGGTCTCGCTCCTTGTCAAATCCATCTCCTTTCGAAAGGCCGACGTAATTGCCGAGATCGAGAAACAGCCCCCATCACATAAATTCTTGTCCGGCGTCGTTTTCAAGCTCGTTCTTTCGCTTGAAACATCTGCTTCAGCGTCGCCAGTAGGAGAACATGATACATGGCTGCGTGCAGCCCGCACCAGTGCATGGTTGCGGCTTCTTTCCTACGCGATGGCAGCTTGTGAAAAACCAGGCCGGTCCCGACAATCAACCGCCTCGCTAGAGCGAAGGAAATCTGACGATAAACATCGTTCTGAATCATCAAATAAAGAACAGGTCTTGACGCTGGTAGTTGCAATTCAAATAATCAAGATGATTATCGTGAGAGCTGGAGATGACCTCTCTGCATCCCTGCCCTCAATATGGACCCGTCTTGCTACTGTCTTTAGATCTCTGGTTTCTGATGGAGATGCGCGGTTTGCGCTTGAATCCTCTGAACAATCTGCGCCGCCTTCCCCCATGCACTCACCTCGCTCGAGTTTTAGCACGACTTCAGTTGATCCTTTTACTGCTCAGGAGTATTTCCTCTCACCGTCGGTGTCCTTCAACGCCCGCCGCCCGCCTTCTCCCCCGGGTAAACCACGAGTCGTCGACTACGCGCTTTGGTCTCTCCTGGAGCTTCTTTCTCGCTACCGTACACCTCTCATACTCCAGTTGAAGTTACTCGCACAAGAAAAAGCCGCTATTCTCGACGAGCAGCTCCGCTGCTCCCAGAGTGGTTCACATTATTCTTCTGCACATAGGCCTCCATCTGTATTCTCCAAGCCGAGGAAGAGATTATCAAGCATGAATTCCGCCGTATCACCCTTCATCAGTAGTTCGCCATCAGCTTCTTTTAATGCAGGCCATATGTCGCTACGCCCTCCTATGCTAGAATCCACGCCACGCAAGGCAGGGTTTGAGCGCAGCCCAACTGCATCGCCAGTCAGTGCACAGCCGCGCATCGTTCATCTAGGTCCTACAACACCTGACTTGCGGCGCTCGGCATCGTCCAGCGAGGATGTGCGTATGTTGACGATGTCAACGGTGATGAAAACTTCGTCTCTTGTGCGTGCCACATACCGCCGAATAAGATTTGTGCAGGTATGTATGGGGTACAATGTGCTGTTACCACTGCCTGCAGCGCTCGAAAGGCACATGCCAGCTGCATTTGAGAGTACTGGCACGATGAATGATACGATGGGGCTTGGAGAGCATTTAGAAGAGGAGGGAGAAAGGAAGTGGACGATCAAGCAGGCGGTTGATGCCCTGTTGGATGAGATGCATGATCTGGAACTTGAATTTTGTGGAGGGGAAGCATGGAGGGAGGTATTGGACGAGAGCTTGGTAGTCGTGGAGCCTGATGTGAACAATAGTAGCGTACTTTGAGACGGATCATCAATGGCAAACTGATTGCAGCGATATCTACATGCTTGACAGCGTGCCTTACGAGTCTGCGTATTTTTGAACTACATATGTTCGGGTATCCTGAAATATTACATAGTAGCTATCTGGGAAAGCACCTACAAAACACTACCGGGACAATTTAAACAAGCTTCGACATCACGTACTTACAACACCAAGCTACCAAGGACGAGCGCCACCGAAACGCCAAGCCATATGCTCATCGCACTGGTACTTATGCCCATCAAAGCAGGCGCATCGTTAATCATCGTGCTAGCATTCGAGAACGCGATGCTGGGCAGGTCCAGCGAAGAGTTGGTACCGTATACGTAAGACGTGTCGGAAGCACTGGGCGTGGTGGGGTCGTTGCACTGTACTGAGACAGACTGGAAGAGCGCGTAGAAGTGGCCTGCAGAAAATTTCAGAGCTGTAAGGTGTAGAGGGTAAGCTCAGAAAGACGTACCAGCAGAGACATAGTCAGGGTCGTTCCAGTTGATCATGCCCCCGGCCCATTGAACCGTGCCTTGAGGTTCAGTAGAAATACCAGCTGGCCAGATACTGCAAGGAGTGTGTCAGATGTCTCGTAAATTTGAATCATGAGCTACGTAATACAAGAGAAAGTCGTAAGAGTTGGAACACACCAACCCAATACCTACACCAGATACCCCAAAAGCAAGAAGTCATATAGAATAAATAGACACCTACCTCAACTGGATGCGACTGGGTGTGTTGGGAAACTGGACCACGCCCGTCACGTTGTTCGTGGTCTGAGCAGCTGTGACCGTGCGCGTCACGTTTCCATCCACTAAGAAGGTTAGCGAGTCAGGTTGCCAGTCAATCTATCGAAGAGACGAAGTTAGAACGTTCTGTGAAAATAAGAGACCGAAAACAGGCAGTGAGCAAATTAAACCATAGTCTTTTACATCGACTACTGAGCGGCATTTCGAGGAGTACATGCAACCCAATATATCAAAGACAGGGTGAAAGGATCACGCAAGTAGTATTCGATTGAAAACGAGTGCACGTTCGTTGCTCATGAACTGAGCTGAAAGAGCGTACGTACTATTTTCGCCGAAAAAAAAACCACACATGAAGCGATCATTTGGACGAAACAGAAGACTTACAGTGAAATCATGCCAGTTCGAATAAGTATCTGTGAGACCAGTCTCAATTACACCGGCAGTTTGTGCAGCTTTTGATAGCAATGAAACCGGGTGCGGGCGGAGCATAGATTGCGTATGAAGAAGACGTGCAAAACATCAACACATACGCAGGATTGACACAACCGCAAGAAACTCACGAATGACCCCCTGCCAGAAATAATTGGTCTGTCCGGTGGTCGTCTGGTTGCCAGGGAATTCCCAATCGATCTCATCTTTGATGCTAGACATTGTGATGAATGCGGTAACGACGCCAGCCCAGCGCCCAGTTTTTACTGGACAAGAACGGAATGAGAAATTACACCGCGAAGCCCCTGGAAAAAATAAACACTCACATCTAGCTGTGATTTGACCGTAATGTACATATCTGGTTGAGGATAGAAGAGTACCGCCACCGGATTCAGTGAGGAGGACCGCAATTGCAGGCTCGCCATCAGATGTAGTATTGATAATCGACCCCTGTTCCACAACCCAGTCTGAAAGTCACATCAAGAAGCGTACATGAGTGAAACCATTTGAAAGATAATCCATTCCAAGCTAACCATACTCGGAGGCGTTCCCATTGAAGTAGGTATAGTTACTAAGGATGCGAGAGGTATCCGAAAGCGTGTACTAGATATTAAATTGGCGTTAGAACCGCTCGCGCGAAAGGAGAAGATGAACAGACGTTAGCATTGCTACACATAGGGCTGGATTTGCATGAGGTGAGAGTGTTAGACGCAAGGGGGTTGCACCCTCCAAGACAGTACTACAGATTGGCAAAATTGAACAGCATACTGAGACAGATAAAAAGGGACGCACATATCCATCACCGCAGAACCCGTATTCGCCTAAGGGGAGTTTAACGGATCATAAATTTTATGTGCCAGAAGATGTTGATTATGCGACGCACTGCAGCAAGGATACTGGGATGAACATGGGGTCGTTGAGTTGCTACACACCAAGTCAACCTTGCACGATGAAATTTGTAACAGTAGGAACCGACCAAGTAGCACCCTGTTGTGCCGCATGTACCAAGACAGCGGAAGTAAGGAAAGAACTTAAGAGATATAATTGTTTCATTATTGTGACTTTGCACAAGAGAGCGTGGTGGGGAACGAATGGAGAGTCAGATGAGCAGGGATCCGACTGAAACAGAAGAAGATGAGACGATGATCAACTTGAACGAGCGCATGCCCAAAATAATATTGTTGCATTGTGCTGCAGCCGCGATGCCGAGTGCCAATTTGTACACAAAACAAAGTAACTATATTTATCTGATTTTACATAAAATTTCTATTTTCGTTCCTGTAGCTTGTTCACTTTCAATCACTGGGGGACGTGACGCCGTACTGATCGTATGCCATTCGCATGCATTTGCTGAGTTTGTGTAGACTCACCAGCGCAACCACGTATTAATATTAATATTATATATCAATTGTCAGCCTGCCCATTTCACTGAACATTGCATGATATTTAAGTTTTATCACGCATCTACTTCTTTTGCCAAACAAGTACAAGCGCACTTCGACGCGACTTAATACGCTAATATTTCTAAAGAACCTGACCACGTCAAAATCATGGCACCTACGCCAGCAAAGAAAAAGTCTAACGATAGCATGATGCAGAAAAGTCTTATGAACTTCTTTGCGAAACCTGGCCTGTCAAGTTCAGCTGCAGTCACAAAGAACGCGACCGACGCGACGCCGGCGCGAAAAAGCTCCACTTTACCAAGGACTCAAACTTCCTCTGGGTCGACAAAGACCGCCTCCGCTGTGAAAATACAGCCAAAATTTACTCCCAAGACACCAGACTCAAGACCATCTTCCGACATTGACATTGATGCAGGGAGCGCTAAGGACACTCCACCGACCTCGGACCCCATTTCTATAGATGTCGACATGTTATCAGACGACGAGGAAGCGTTGGTCACGAAGTGCGCTAATGTAAGTGTTCTATAATTACTTCACAGTGTTGTGCGACTTTTTTTGACACTTGCCGTACAGACGCGCCTAACCAAGCGCAAGATTGTTCTAGCTGACTCGGATGAGGATGATGGTCTTGCAGGGAAACGCACTACGCAAGCTACATACCGCACCTCATCCCCTGAATACTATGACACATCCTCTCCTTCACGTGGACGCGCGAAGAAACCGCGTATCATGGCTACGCCTTCGGTCCCCATTTCCGACGAGGAAGATGAGGATGCAGAGGTGCGCTCGCAATTCTCATCGCGCTTGACCAAGTTCCGCAAGTTGCCTGCCAAACGTAAGTAGCTGCATGTTCAACCCCAGATTTGTCTGAGCATGAACAGCATCTAAGAAGAAATCGAAAGCTTCTGATGATGATGATGATGACTTTATTGTCCCTGACTCTGACTCAGAGCACGAGCGTCCATCGTCACGCGCCTCCTCGCGCTCGCAGTCGTCCAAGTTTGCTACTTCGGACGACCACTCTGGTGAGGAATCAGATGCTCCCACGAAGAAATCTGCGAAGACAAAGCGCCCGTCCGCGAAGAAGTCCAGGGCTACTGGCGGTGAAGCAGGAAGCGGGAGCGGACCGGGAGGAAACACTATGTTCTTGACAAAGGCAGAGCGGCGTGCACAAGAGAAGAAGACCGAGAAAAAGGCTGCCGAGGATCCGTTCTTCTTTTTGGTCGACATTCGGGATGTGAGTGATTCCGAAGACTTCGTTCCAAGGCAATATATCGCCTTTTTGCAATGCGTCACTCATTTTATGGAGAGTGGAAGTATTTTCGAATGCATATATGCTATATATATGCTTGGAAAACTGATCCATGCTATATTCTCTTTCGATTGAATATCTATATATGGGCATTATCTTCGTTATGTCTTCTCGAGTGCAGTCTAGTAGCTTCATATTGCTAATACAGTCCACAGAAAGACGGTGTCCGCCCCGGCGAGCCTGGATATGACCCACGCACGCTGTTCATCCCGAAGAAATCGTGGACAGACTTCACGCCTTTTGAAACACAGGTGTGCCTGCTCTTTTGCTGTTATATTGACGCTTTTGCGATGTTTTTACACAGTTCTGGGAGGTACGTCGGGATGTAATACTTTATGAATGCGTCCTTGACGCTCGTTATTTATACAGATCAAGCAGGATCATTTCGACACTGTATGTGTTAATCCAGTTGCATTTGAACTGTGCTAACGCGTGTATATCCTCTAGATTTTGTTTTTCCAGAAAGGGTGTGTAATCTCGTTCCCTTCATACTGATGCTCATGGCCATTCCGCCTGTAGGAAATTCCTAGAGGTGAGCTAGAGACATTGCTTGGACACTGTAAGCCTATATGCTCACTCACCCAGCTCTATGAAGATGATGCCCGGATCGGGCATCGGGAGTTCGACTTGAAACTCACTCAACGCGTGAAGATGTCCATGGTGGGTTTCGTTGTCCCGTTTCCCTTTGGACCACTGTTTCACGACTTGTTAGGTCGGCGTACCCGAGACGAGCTTTAACTTTTGGGCTGCGTGAGTCCTTCCCTCACAATTGTGAATGACTGCTCATCAGCGTCGCATACTAGAAAATTCCTCGGCAAGGGTACGTATATGTTGATATTCTGCGCACTAGTAAGTTGAGCACAAAATCGGCATACAGGGTATAAAGTCGGCCGTGTGGATCAAGCAGAGACGGCGCTTGGCGCTGAGATGCGCCTTGCAAAGGACAAGGGTAAGAAGGGCGCTGGCGGAAAAGACAAAGAGAAGATCGTCCGTAGGGAGCTCAACAAAGTATACACAAACGGCACGCTTGTGGATGAAGACCTTCTCACAGATGAGCAAGCGGGGCATTGTATTTCCCTGCGCGAGTCTGCTGACGGGAAGGATGGCATGAGTAGTTTCGGAGTCTGCGTCCTCGATAGCGCCACCAGCCAATTCAGTTTAAGTGCATTCGAGGATGACGTATGCACGACGAAGTTGGAGACGATGATGAGACAGCTGCGGCCAAAGGAAGTGATTTTCACCAAGGTCGGTCTGATCGTCTTTATATTATTCAACTTTTTCATCAATTATAATAGGGGAATCTTTCAGTGCAAACGACGCGCCTACTGAAGTCTATCCTTCCCGAGTCTTGTTTGTGGACCAGCCTCCGGGACGTCGAAGGGTTTGCTTACCCGCAGACGATTAACGAACTGAACAAAATGTTTTCCGAGGCTAATGCCGACCAGGAAGCTGCGATGGATGAGGACGCAGAGTTATCGAGCGCTGTTCCACAGTGTATTCGGGACATGGCGGGTTACCGTGCTGCGATGGAGGCCCTGGGCGCGCTGATGTGGTGAGTATCCCGGACATCCTAAAGATAATGCAGGGCATGAATGCTACATCTAAAAATAGGTACCTCCGTCAGCTGAACATTGACAAGGACCTTCTTACGATGCGGAACTTCGACGTCTATGATCCAATGAAGAGAGGAACCAGTGTTGTGCTAGATGGGCAGACACTTGCCCATGTTGAGGTGGGTGTCATACCGCCATTCATTAGTCTTCCCGGCAGGCAGTGATTGATGTGGTGACGCAGGTTCTGATCAATAATGAAGGTACAGAAGATGGATCGTTGCATAAACTCCTGGGGAGATGCATCACGCCGTTTGGTGGGCTTTGCGTTTACATTTCTTTCAGGAGGTATTGAAGTACCATATAGGTAAACGACTGTTTAGGATCTGGCTGTGTGTTCCTTTGCGGGAAGTCAAAGACATCAATGCGCGGTACGGCATTTCTTATGGTTAAACAGATTGTGACAGTGCTGACATACTCTTCCACAGCTTGGATGCTGTGGAGGACCTCATCTCACACGCAACTTTCGAGCAAGAATTTACCGAACTCGCAAAAGGACTCCCCGATCTGGAGCGGATCGTTTCCAGGATTCACGCAAATAACTGCAAGGTCAAAGATTTTGTCAAGGTGCTGGCGGTACGTATCTTGCCGTACAAAATGAATTTGTATTGTGGGCACGTCAGATCCGTGGATCAAGATGTGGACTGCGGTTGATGTGTGGGTGTGACCCTCTGAACCACCCCCTTGATATGCATTCTCAAGATCTGTGCAATCTCTGATGTTAACTCCCCTTCGCCTCCTAGGCCTTCAAGAAGCTTAGCCGCGGCCTTGCGAAGCTCGCCGACAGCTCTGAGTCATTCGATTCGAAGACGATCCTCGGACTTTTGAGATCAGCACCGGATCTGACTCCCAATCTGAAGAACGTAGAATCGCGTTTTACTGTGGATAAGGGTATGTGTTGCCGTATCTTTCATAAATCATATTGTTCGGTCCTTGTTACTGATGATAGGATTTTAGAAACAGATGAGCTTCTCCCTGTTGCGGGCAAAGATGAGGTGTATGATAAAGTTATGTGTGAAATTGAAGAGCTTGAGAAGGAGCTAGACGCGCAACTCAAGAAGTTTGAGAAAAAGCTTGGGTAGGTCTTCACTTCTTGAGAAGGCGGTTTGCGCTGATAAGTCTGTTACAGGCGCAATCTTACGTGGTGGCACAGCGCTCAGGGGAACAAAGTCAGAACTCGCTTTTTCGTAATAACTTATATTCATGGTTTTACCTTCTGGTAGGAGATCTATCTTGTCCAGACGAAGGCAAACGAGAAAGAAGTCCCCAATGATTGGGTCAAAAGCAGTGGTACCAAGGTGGGTAAATCAGGATGCGTCATGAGAACCTAGCTTACCGTTATACGTCAGGCAGCTACCCGTTGGATTGTGCCTTCCCTTCAGCCCACAATCCGAAGTCTCAAAGAAGGACGCGAGAACCGCTCAGCGGCGGTTAAGTCCTTTAGAGGACGTCTCTATGCCGAATTTGATACCGACCGTGGCACATGGCTCCGCGCCGTACGTGTTCTTGCCGAACTCGACTGCCTCTTCAGCCTCGCGAAGGCATCCGTCGCGATGGGCGAACCAAGCTGTCGGCCAGATTTCGTAGAAGGCGATGCTGCCTTTATCGAGTTTGAAGAACTTAGACATCCAACACTAGCGAGCTTGCGGGAGGGCTTTGTTGCAAATGATATCAAATTGGGCGGCGATCTCGGCAGGATTGCGCTGTTGACAGGTCCGAACATGGGGTTAGTCAGAATCATCTTTTTGGCACACGTCACTTACATCGTATGATGCGCAGTGGAAAATCCACAGTGGGTAGTTACATCGTCCTAGAGATTTGTGTTCAATTTTTTTTTCTAGGTCATGCGCATGACAGCCACAGGTGTCATTATGGCGCAGTTGGGCATGCTCGTTCCCGCCAAGTCAGCTCGGTGAGGATCTATTGCTGCCCCTTTGATATAATGCGTTTACTGAGCCCTATACAGACTTTGTCCGATAGATGCCATTCTAACACGGATGGGTGCTTATGATAATATGTTTTCCCATTCAAGTACGTTCAAAGTTGAACTGGATGAGTGGTGAGTGATGTCCCCCAAATTGGCCTCTCGGTTACAAACGAGGAATAGTTGCAAAATCTTGCGGAATGCCACACCTAAATCGTTGGTTATTCTCGATGGTATGCTATTTTCCCTTTTAAACGGATATCCGGCTGACGCTCGTTCGAGAACTGGGAAGAGGCACTTCTACTTATGTAAGAGAAATCTTCCCTCTGTTCGCGACCCGCTATTGACGAATTTTTATTCAGGATGGTATGGCAATCGCTGGAGTATGTCTCACTTGCATATCATGGGATTTTCTGATTATGACGTTGGATGACACCAGGCCGTTCTCCATGAAATTGCCACTCGCACCCTTCCGCTAGCATTCTTTGCAACACATTATGGTTCGCTCACCGATGATTTTGCCTATCATCCAAACATCAGAAACATGCACATGTCCACTATGCTCGACGACGAAAAACACGAGGCAAGTAAATTCTACACAATGTAATACTAGTCTATTAACGCTTCCGTAGCTTGTCTTCCTGTACAAGTTGGTTGATGGCGTTGCATCTTCGTCCTTTGGCACACATGTAGCCAAGCTCGCAGGCGTGCCCGAGGATGTAGTCAAACGCGCCGAAGTCGTTTCTGAGGACTTTGCGAAACAATTCAAGGCCAAGATTGACGACCGGAAGAAGAAGTCGCTGGTATCCAAGCTACCTTTGGTCGCCCAGGCGGACTTTACGTATCTTTTATCCCTTGCCATGGGTAATTTGAAGCTGCCAGATGATCCGTTCAAGCAGCGAGAACTGCTCAAGGGACTCAAGCAGGCCGTGCGTTCGTATGTCAATTCGTAGTTTGCGTTATTCATTGCTTTCGATATTTGCTTTCTCTATACCCACACTACTTAATAGCATGCACTGCCTGTACATTACTGCTCACTTTCAACATTGTCATTTCTCGTTGTGCATTTACTTTGACGGAAATTGTTATGCAACATAAATTTATTTTTCAGTGCACATTCAATCATCACAAGTGGCAGTGCTAGGCAAATGAAGCTACATGTTTGCTAACACCGTGCAGCCGAACATTGTCTCACTATTCTCTTCCACGAATAGCGAACCCCTTTCCCTGTTTTCACAGCAGACAGACGAGTCTCTCGCAGCAGATTCATTCATCCATTTTCTCAATGATGCGTCCTCGCTGCCATCTCCGTCCCCACCTGCTGTGCTCTGCTCGATTCCGGCACTCGATGACCATGATGAACCAAATGTTGGCTATGGCCTCCATCAAACTGTCCTTCATATCCAGTCCCCAACTCTCCGGATGACCTTCATCCGGTCCCCACCTCATACCGATCCCGGTGACAGAGATTTAGGTTTAAAGCATAAATGGCTTCATCTGCAAGTTCGAAACCTGGGCAGGGTGTGGTCTTTCGACATAGGTATCGTCGACAAGATGGGGAGACGCGGCGTAGTTCGCTGCTCAACATTCCAGGTGCATGATATCTCCCATTCTTCAGGATCAACCTTCGATGCAGACCATAGTGTAATATGCACATCTACTGACTTCTTCTTATCAGAAAGAACCCAAACTTGCAATATCTCCAGTTCCGAATGCGCATCCGGTGCTCCATCTACCTCTTTCATTTCCACAGCCCTCGTCTCGTCCCCTGACAGCATGGTCCACGATCACGCTTAACCTTCCGTCCCTGATCCCCCACTTTGGCACACTCGCTGGGATGAATCAGCTGGATGACGGTGAAGGCAATCGTCATGACATCAATCATCCAGTAACGCTTCCAGTTCCAAACGTCCCTGTCCCTGGTGGGACATATTCGCACTTGTCGTACATCAAGATTTATGCGACATGTCGTTTACGACGGATATGGTTAAGTGATCTTCTGCCAGACTCACAAGTGCCATGGGAGTTTGAGTTATATGGGGCTTAGATGGATTATGTGGTTGTGCGATGATGCGGTGAGTTTCAACGTAAAACGGACCGAGACCAATTGATGATAACGTCGTTTTCTAGAAAAGATATGTGCTTTGTCGTGACTATCCCTGTGTCAATCACAAGATCGCTGGTGTTCTTGTTCTGCACTGATGATCACGGTTCTCATACCGTAAATAATCCACATAACTATTCATTGAAATGGGCATAACAACGAGACGTCTCCATCTGATCAGATGAGTCAAGGGAAATCTTAAGCACGTCAAGTTCAGTTAGACTGATTGATGATACATGTCGGTATGCACCATTCATTTCACGGATATCTTTGGCCTGGTCCTGAATCTCTTGTGGCACAGGTGCTGTTGTTGCAATGCAGATAACAAATAGCCCGCCATTTGTGCTGGTATTTATTGTCTGCGTGCGATGGCATCGATCAATGTGTCATACACGCTGATATCTGATACACCTGCTGTGATTTTTAGCGTCCTGATCTTGTCCTGATCAGTGCACATTTTATCAGAGATGGTGCTTCTGCTGATAACTTTTTTTATCGCTGGTACTAAACACGGCACAATGTACAGCAGTGCCGGTGCTTGGCCGGTGCCTCGCAGACATGATTTGATATCCCCTGCAACTGCTCTGATACTAGTGAGGATATGGCTTGTGAATCACGCTAGCACACGATTGCTAACGCATTACATCTCTACAGATCAGTGAGATCTGCATGTGGCTAGAAACGATGCTGTGAAGCAATAGTTTGAGTTTTCCACCAGAAATAGGAAGGTTCCCTTCTTCTGGCGAGGTCAGTCTTCCCGCACATGTGAAAGAAAAGGGCTGGCGATCGACAGCCTACGAAGGGGGTATATGTCTTTAACCAAAATGAGCTGGGTGCGTCGTGTTCATTATTTTGTACGTTTGCCCGTGCGTAAAAAGACCGTAGAACGTGGTGGGCTAAGCTAATCGTGGATAACCTTGAGGCAAACCTCTAGAGAGGATATTATCTGGGTTACGTTGAAAGTCGCTGAGTTTTAATTTGATGGGAGACCAGAACTCACCTGGAACAAACTACCATTGGCGTCGGATGGATCGGAAATTAAAGACATGCACTGGGAGTAATGAATGGGGGCCAGTGAAGCTTAATATCGCTCCAAAGGTAACGATTTCTGATTCTCGTTGGCGTTGAATGACAGATGTCTCTTAGGAAAGGAACGTTTGGCCTGCATTGCGGTATTAATGCTGCTTGCTTGGGCTCATGGGGATCACCTGTCGTGCTGTCCCTTACCAAACAAATAGAATGAGGTGAGATTGATTTGAACGACAAGAAGGGGCACCCGTGATATGCTGACATTGTAATCAATTTGAAGTGGCTGGGATTATTTGCAGCCCAATGATTCCAACGAGGTGATCCTCGAAAACCTCATGGATAACGTTTCAGCGGAATGTAACTTTATTCCGAGATGCCACGTCCATTGTGAAGGCTACGAGACACTGATCTGTCTCACTGTCGTCTCTCTTCTAGGTGCGGGTGGCAGCTCTGACGTTGTCATCTGGTCAGACTTGCGACTTGGACAAGATCTCGCCGCGTCCTTGCCAAGTCCGCCGATGCCCGATTGCATATCCCTGCAGGGAAGTAAACTTGCTTCTAACATTGAAAGCGGGGATTGACTGGGTGGAGCTCAAGTCTCAACTTCTATTACATCTCTCGACATGTATATGTTATCATTTCCGTGATTTGAATAGAGTCTTTTTTAACTTTACGTTGAAGGTGTACTCCGATCAAGAAATGACTGAATTCCGCTACCACATGTTTTCATAATGGCAGATCTCCCTGCTGCTTTATTTGCGTTTTGACTTCAATAATGCACTTCTTCTGATTTGGGCCATGTGTTCGCGGGGAGCCATCGCGCCCAACTGTCCAAGGGTGACAAATTTATTTGAACTCAGTGACCCCTCCGAGAATATTGTGCTAAACAATCGTACAGTGCTCGTATAGGACCAAAAAAAAAAGAAATAAAAAAAATGATTGAAAAAAGTAAAAGTAAAACGAAAACTCGATAGAGTGTCGTACGTCTATCTCCCCTTTATCGGCAATTGCTCGACAAGCCCCAAGAATAATGCAATGACGCGAATCACGGCGAGTCCGGGCTGTTTTCCACCCGACATGAATCATGTCATCGTCGCATGTCAAATGCATTGCGCAAAATGTAGTGCCGATAGTCGAGGTCGCTTGCATGGACCATGTGGCACCCCTATGGCACATCATGGCACTTTCAATCCTCCGTTGTTCCCATCACCTACGGGGGATGAAACCATGGCAGTGACTGACGCGACAGTAGTTCCGCTTGTCGATGTGGATTCGGTTAGTAACAGTGCAGCTTTGGGAATGGTGGCAAGTAATGGTGGTGGCGTTGAGGTACCTGGATTGATCGTCACATTCCAAGAGTACCGGTGATGAAAACTTTTCTTCTTCCGCACGCTCGCCGAATATGCAGCTCGCATTGCTTGTGTAGCATCGCTGGTATTGCTTGCAAGACTTGACGATGAACTGCGCGGAGCAAGCGCGTATGATGAGCCTATGGATGGCACAGGAGATGCAGGGGGGGAAAGGGAAGGGAATACAACCGGGTGGTCGACGTGAACCTCAGATCCAAAGTCTGATGAGGATGAGGAATCTGAAGGCGGATATGCAGAATGCCACTCGCCAGAGGCAGCAGGCTCATCAGCTGTAAGAACAAATGCGGGGAGAGTGAGGGGAAAAGAAGTGAGAAAATCCTCAGGAGGGCGAAGGCATGGTATGACCACAGGTGGATATGGGGAATCCTCTGCAGATATGGAGGACAGAACTTCCTTCCGGGCCACCCACATGGCTAAATTGGTAGTACACTGACATGCAAAAATCTCCATTTCTAAGACGGACATATCAGGCAAGTAAATGGGCAGCAACAAAACGTGAAATACCAGGAACAGCTTGTGCAACAAGGTCCATGAGTGGCTTGGCATATGAACCTATAAAGAATATTTGTCCCCGGACTTGGTCCAGTGGGCATTCGGAAGGTGTGACAGAGGGCGGTAAACTCCAGCGCTTTTCTAGCGATGCTTGATAGGTCCATTCAGCCATGAGGGCATTTGCCCAGTAATGCGACACGCCGGGTGGCCGACTCTGCACCTGAGTCAGAATGATATAAAATACAGATGACAAAATACGAACAGGGTTGCTGATATCTGCACACTTTATTATTGCCTGGCAAAGCAGTAATCGGCGCCGCTCCAAAGAATATTCTCTACCGTCCACAAGCGATTGAAAGTCTCTTATGAACTGATAGTGGACACTCATATCCGTAGCCAGTACGATACCGGCAAGCATCTTCCGGAAACCGGAGTCTGGTCGATCCAAGAGCTTCCCAAGGCCGTGATGCCGCATTGCTTGTATGAGGAGTGCGCAGTGCATCTGTTCAAGAGCTGACTTGTTATCATACACATCAGATAATGGCGCCTTTGCATTTTTCTGCGGATAGACGTCAAGTGGTATTTTGACAAGAAGCTGTGCAAATCATACCATGAACATGTTTGTCAACCCAGGATGACCCACATCATGGCCAATGGCGGCAATGTACAGAGCAAAAAGGCATGTGTTGTTAAGATCGAATGCGAGACGGCTTTCCTTTCCCCGTTTGTTTGGTCTCCATGTACATTCGGCACTATCCAGCAGTATAGACACAGGAGGTACGACACCTGCCGCACACAAAAAAGCCTGAGATGCCTGTAATACATCCACAGCATGCTGAAAGTTGTGATAACTGTTGTGTCCACAGTATAGGGGCCGTAGATGTTTCAAGAACACTGAGATATCGTCTGTCGGAGTGATAAGAAAGGTCGTCACATGGAGACAAAAATAACACTGACCGAGTGAGACGCCTATATCCTCTCGCATGCGCTCGATTCGGAACAAGCTTTCAAACAAGATTTGTGCGCAAAACAAGACTTCCTCCTCTGGTAAGTTCTGGGGCTCGAAATGCCAGCTATCGAGAGAGTTGATTAGGTGAGCTCGGGTGTGGGGAGGTATGACGATTGGAGAGCTGATAAAGGGATCGGTTAAAAGACCTGAAGGTAATAGAAAAGGACGTTACATGTCATGTACATGATGGCTGACTGTAGTCTGTGTGTGGTTGTACATATCGCTAAGTAGTTCTGCATAGCTATTATCAAACAGCAATAAGAACATTTGACGATCAAAAAGATAAGGAAAGAGGGCTTACCGAGTCTCTCCTTGCTCGTCCTCTTCCCATCCACCCCATCCATGACCCAAGCCTTGATTTTCTAGTGCAAGCGCCAAACCGCCGACGTCGACGCTCCTTCGACGACCATGAGAATATTCTTCGTTATCGAGCATGAACGAGGTGAAATGGAGTGAGATGGGGTTGAAAGCAAGGAGTTGTAGAGTGAATTGTGAGTGAACTTATGTTGGGTGACAAGACTACCCAATAGCTTGGGATTGCTTCGCTCGCGTGGTCGTGGTTGTTTTGACAGATCTCGTGGCTATCGGCTCTCGTGGCTCTCGCGTGGCGGATTTTTTAATTCTCCGCTAAATTCTCGGACCGATAATCCGAACATGCGCTTGTTGTTGTTGTTGTTCAAAGGAAAAACTATAAGCCCCTCTTGTCGTTCCAACCGCTGTGATAGCACGATTTTATCCATCCGCAAGGACTTGTTCCCAGAACGGGAAGCAACACCTAGAGACACGTTGGTAGAGACTCCGAGGAGTAGACACGCCTAGTACTCTAGGGTAATGCTTCTCGGCAGCCAGCACGGGGAAGAACTACGCCCAGGCCTACAGTTTGCTTTTTAGCAGTGCGTATCAGGCGACATAACCAACGCGAGTCAATGCGCTTTGACTGATGTCTGCTCATGTCTTGCATCAGGACCGAGGTATGTCTCTTGCTCTCGTTTTCTTTCAAGCGATGTTGTGCACGCCTATGGTCCAGACTCTATGATGACCTCTGATAATTATCGTGAGTGTTTCAAGGCACTAAGGCGTATGTGATTAACAACTATGAGCTGCTACTTCTACGCCACTATTCACACGACATGACGACCTCACTCACTTTTGTGCTGTATGTCCTCGGTAACATGTTGAATTGCCGAAGCTTATCAAGGAGAGAGAACAACGCCCAACGGCTGCATCTTGTCAAAACTCCTTGAATCTGTGGGGCATGGAGGGCAGATACCCTCCCCAGATTGCAGTTTAGCTCGTCTTGCACCACATGCTTCTTAGGCGTGCTTCCGTACCTTTTAGAAGCGCTGCGATTTTTTTTGGGTCTCGCCGACTTGACATTTTGTTGCGCCTCCAGGAGCGAGGCGTGTCAGACGGGCGATAGCACCCCGTAATGAATCCACGAGCAGACGACTTTTCACTGATATCACTTGAGCTAGCTACCCACGTTGTTGAACACGCCAGCTTCGACTTCGGATTTCTTCACAGAGGTTTGTGTCCCCGTGGGGCGTAGCCCTATGTCAGTGTGTCTGAAGAAGACATGGACCGATCTACCCATTGCACTAAGACTTGAAAAAGGGTGACAAGTCCGTCATGATTAGCGCTCAGACGCTCGTGACAATTCCCACGAGCGCGTCGTGCCGTACACACGTCGACGGCGAACAAGTACTGTACACTGGATAAATATACAATTTCAATTTTACATTGAATGAAATTAATCTTAGATGGCCTCATTGTCGGTTCTAAGCTGCGGAATGTAGTCTAGGACCCTGACAAGATGAACAATAATTGGGATATGCGGTATCATATGGTTTTTGCAGAGTATATTACATGCGTTCCAACCTGCCAGAAATTTGATTTGAGTTCTGTCCGTGAGCGAAGAACGACACAAGACTTGTAAGGATGATCAAGAACAAGAAAAATGCAACAGTATGAGAAAACAAGCAGGGGTTTCATTAGTCGTAATCCAACGTGAGGGTACTTTATATCATGAATGGCGCTTGCAGATTGGCGGGGATGGACCAGCGTCGGGCCATGGATGAGAGGGATGGGAGGTTATCCGTTGACGAACCGCAGCTGCCAGAGCCATGCAGTGTGTACGAATACTGCAAGCAGTTAGTAAACGATAACGAAAATCAGCTGGAAGCATACCTCAGAGGCAGACATATCCAGTGGCGTTTTACGTGACGAAGCAGAAGACAATGAAGGCGAATGCGAATTATAAGACCTGAGCGATGGCAAAGTATAACACGGAGGGTCGTTGGTAGCCCAGCTATTATGCGAGGGGTAGGAGAGGTCAGAGTCGTCACCCTCCGCCCACCTCGTGTTCTCATCTGGGGCAGGTTCTGGGACCTCGATGAGAGGTTGGAGGTGATGATCCTCTAGCTCCTCCTCATCAGAGTCGCGGTATCCAACGTCGAGTTGAAACTCGAAAACCTGGGGTTCTTCGTCTAATGGGCCAGCATCCTCTCCCATCCAGGTACTCATTGCCTGACCGCCACCCTCGTGCATTGAAAAGGGATTGAGGCGAAAGACACCCATCATTTTGCGCATTGCCTTGCTTGCTTGCGTTGCGCGCAAGGGTACTTCAGTTGGGGGAGCCAATGAGGCGCTGTCGTTGGCAGCTGGGACAGAGGTAGCGAATTCCATGACAAAGCAATCTGCGCCTGAAACGTCTTCCTGTTCGAGCTTTACGGGGGGTGATCTGGATGATGAGGCTCTAGAGGAGGCACGTGCGGAGGGAGATGCGCTTGTGAGAGGGAGTGAGTGTGATGGGGTACTTCTATCGTCCATGGTGTAGAGAGTTGAGCCCCATGAAGGATCGTCGAATTTGAAGGTGGAAGCTGATGGGGAGCGGTGATGGGAGGAATGGGGAGAAAGGCGCTGCGAGGGTTCTGTGTATGGATATGGACCGGGATGGCGAAGATATGAGGAAGAGGGAGAAGCTACTTCGTTTGACCAGTTGTTGAGGAGGTTAACGTTCCATGATGAAGAATTTGAGGAATAATCTGTTTGGATTTCAGATCTGGAGTTGTAGTTCCAGTGAGGAGGAGAGATGGAGTCATAGGATTGTAAGCGTCTGTCTGTAAGGATTGGGTAGTGATCCAAGGACATGATGAAGAGAGAGTGAAGGGAGAGGGAGTTTGAAGGAGTCGGACTATTTGAACGAACGGAAAATGAAGTTTGAAAGAAGTTGAATTGACATGGAGGAGCGTATGCAAGGAGCCCAGATCTTTCAATCTGGATCGAACTCGTTGCAGAGGGTTGTGTGAAAACTGTCAAGTTTAGTTAACACCCCGAATTCATTTTTTATAGTCCGGAATCTTACCATAAACTAGGTATGAACCACCTACTGGTCCTCACCATAAAGTCGGTGTCCAAATCAGGAAGGTGTTCTTCAAGGGATCCGCATATCACGAGCGCCTATGATGAAATTTGAATGAGTTCTCCGGTGTCCGATGATTACCGAAACCGGGGATTGATTTAGACGCCCCTCCTCGGAGGTCCTTCCCGGTCGCGAGCTGATCTTCGTTCAAGGTTTACATAAAGACTATTGATGATCTTCGATAATAGCATCTGATAACTCAACCTATCGGTCATTAACAGAAAAAGTACGGTTGCCACGTTCCTACTCCAGATCTGCCATGCATTGGACACATGCTGATTATCATATCCGGCGCCTTCACCGAGTCAAGGATACCCTCCCGTGATCCGCCGTTACGCCTACCTCTGCCCTACCCCTTGACCAACACTTGGATCCGTGTCTTTCGCGTGTACCCGCGGATACCAGCGCTGGCGGGAATGGACTACCTAAAAAAGAGAGCACGACAAGGTCAATCATAACAGTGTCGTAAACTATGCCGATCAAGATCTCTTTTCTTGTTACATAGTTCAACCATATCTGAACAAATCTGTACTCTATCCCCACCCAAACGTGCCTGAAAGTCGGCGGCGATGCTCAGCGTTGATCAGCGTTAACTAAAACGCTGAGTCTTCTCGAGGCGCCCGCGGACCATCTATCCTCTCCGGGGGAGTTTCAGGAGCTCTCTGTATGTACCTGAGATCCGCGGTAAATGTTTTGGGACGAGCAAAATAAAATAAAATATTGTTCGACGAACGTGTCGACACCACCCACGCCGATGCCCGATACGTTATCCTTTAAGACGCTCCCACCTTCTAGTCGTCTTCGGGTGCGGGGAGGATCGAGAGCTAGTACACCGTCCGTTTCCAGCGGTTATTGTACGAAGGCGCGGGAACGTTGTGCTAAACGTTTGTGCTCCCGCCCTCATCGTGGCGCCTTTTACGCCGTTCGATTTAAGCGAATGTACCTGTCGTTACCCATCGGCCGTATGATTTGTTCTTGGGCTTTAACTGAGATCTGTTCTTGGGCCTGGTTTGAGGCGGTGTAGTACTGACACTAATGTTCATTCCGACCTCGTCGCGTTGCATTTAAATGCATTAAGCATCGGGGGCACACGCTCTACAACCAAATTCATTTTTAACGCGTTGACACGCCGTTACTCTCGAATGCTTGATTTTTTGATACAACACGCATCGCGGTCACGTGAGAACAGCCGCGATATCAAGACGATGAAGGTCGCGGATATTTCATCAGCATCACATCGAACGTTGCAGCGCGTAGGAGTTGTCGCTCGGGTATACGCCCTTTTCCGATGGTTGCCTCAATCCTGTGAAAGATCAGCTTAGACTCCGCTGCTACAGGATCGCAACTCTCACCACGGGATGCTACCCAGGCGCGTTTGAACAGCTGTGCTGATAAGCTGTGATCTCGCCGTGATATGCGATTGTACAGCTGCGCTGATTGTGCTAGCCTGTGGGTTGGATGATGCGATGACGCCTAGGCCTCGCTTCAAGATAATCTCGCTGTAATCTTGCGATGTCACCGGGATACTACGCGTCCGTTCGATCACCGTATGTCAGCTTCCTCATAGACACGGTCTGTCCTTAGAATGGAGACCATGACCTCTGAGAATCAATGTTCTATCTGTGCCTTGAATACCAGCACGTGGTCCCTCCTGAGATAGGAGAACGAGCAGTTCAATAACTCCAGCCGTGACAACATCATTTCATGTTGCAGCACGCAAAGGGTCCAGTCGATCCGGACCGAAGGACACGAGTGCCCGCGACGGCAGTGAACAAATTTACTTCAGCCCGGCGGCCGGAGGTGTTCTGCCACAGCATGGTTTACAGACTCGTCTTACAGTAACGCGTCCATTCCATCCCCGTCTGGGCCTCTGGAGAATCTGTCTTCTACGTGCCTTGCATACCAGCACGCGGTCCCTCTTCAGATAGGAGAATGAGCAGTTCAACGACCTAGCACTAGTCCAGCCAAGCTGTGGTTTCCACGAGGTCTTTTCATGTTGAAGTTGCGGGCACAGAGGGTCCATTCGATCCGGACCGAAGGACACGAGTGCCCGCGACGGCAGTGAAAAAATTTACCTCAGCCCGGATTGGTGCCTTCGGGCTTGGAGGAGCATGCGGACTGATGTCCCCGTGAAGTGCTGTATCTTCGGACTACCAGCCCGCGATATCCAGTACACCACCCAAGAAACCTTGAACTCGTCCACCGACAGCCGATTTTACCCACCGCCAACGGGCTTTGTGATACGTCAAAATGATCGCGATCATCATCCAAACCTAGGATTATTGCATCGGCAACGTCTACAAAGCTTTTACCTTTCCTAAAAACCTCACAAGCTCCCGTACCACAATCTCTGGCGCTTCCTGTTGCACCCAATGGCCCGCGCCCTCGATCAAAACGAAATCCTCGTCCTGCATACCTCCTGCACCGCCACACACTACCTCTCGCATCTTCTTCACTGCCCCTGGCGTTTGATATACTCCCCAATCCCTGGCCCCTGATATAAACGCCGCTGGCACCTCCACTCGTCGCCCGGCTAGAGCACGTAGTTGGGCTATACGCTCAGGGGGCGGAGGCGAACGTGCGCTCCGATAATAATTAAGCCCGCCCTGAAAGCCGGTCCGACCGTATTCAGCAGCGTATACCCCTCCAGCAACCTCGTCAGCTCTAGGCCATGTGACTCTGGCGTCCATGCGAGCATGACGGGCAACGACGTCTGGCATGCTTTCATGCAGCGGCATGACGTAGTACTCCGGGAGAGTAGCAAGATCCATCGCTAACTCGCTAATGCTGGGCGAAGGCGAAGATGCCGAAGGAAGGGGGTGTATATCGTTTCCGTCCCAATCCCCACTCTTCATGTAGAAATACCCACCGAGAAAATCGTACAGAGCTTTCCCTCCTTGACCGAGCATGTCCGCATTGGCGGACGGAGTCGAAAAGTATGCGGTATAGTGCTTGCGCGGAGGTTGGAGCGCAGCGAGCGCGGTGGTGATGTCCGAACCTGAAGAAGCGGTGGATTGTTCCTTTGCTTTGTCACTTTTCCCGCCACTCACGCCCGCAAAGGGCGCGCTCATGAATACGACCGATGTGAATAGTTCTGGATGCGCGAGGACGCAGTGTCCTGCGAGAGGAGACCCAAAGTCGTGCCCCACGAGCATTGCAACGGATGAATATCCGAGCGCGAGTACGAGGGAACATACGTCCTCTGCGATGTTGAGTATGTGGTATGGGGAGAGGGTGTCTTCGTATTTTACTTGGGCGCTTATGCCTGTCAGTGTTGTTCGCCCGAAACCACGCAGGTCGGGGGCAACGACGTGATAGCCTTGATGGGCGTTGGCGATGGGTACCAGGACTTTGCGCCAGGAGTAGGCGAGTTCTGGGAAGCCGTGGAGAAGGAGGATCAGATGGTCGGGTTTGTTTGGATGGTTATCTGGAAATGCTTCTAGGATGTGGATGTTCAGACCGCCGCGGTCATTCAAGGTGATGTACCGAGAAGTGATTTGAGGAGGGAGGTCAGGTAATTCGGCTAGTGATGGTACTGTGTTCATGATGTGTAGTTGAGTATTTATGTCTAGGGAATCTTTCGCGAGTCAGTCACAGGGTGTGATAAATGGAAAGGCGGTTGTCACGTTGTAATCTTGGCGAGTTGTCGAATATTGCTGTACAGCAAGGACTTTAATCTGAATTGATTATTTCTGTGCAGGGAACCTTTCACCAGGGTGAAGTAAATGGCAAGGCGGTCGGTCATTCAAAGTGATGTACCGAGAAGTGATTTGAGGAGGGAGGCCAGGTAACTCGACTGACGCTGGTACTATGTTCATGATGTGTAGTTGAGTATTTATGTCTAGGGAATCTTTCGTGAGTCAGTCACAGGGTGTGATAAATGGAAAGGCGGTTGTCACATTGCAATCATGGCGAGTTGTCGAATATTGCTGTACAACAAGGACTTTAATCTGAATTGATTATTTCTGTTCAGGGAACCTTTCAGCAGGGTGAAAGGCGGTCGTCACATTGCAATCTTGCTGTACAGCAAGGACTTTAGGGGATAAGACAAACTGCGTTAGTCCTCTTCCCTGCATAAGTGTCCTCAAACGAATTGACATGGATCAACAAGTGGGCGCTGAGCGCTTGAGCACGGGCACAGCTACGACAACACAAGCTACAGCCACACCCTAGGGCAATTATTGTTCAACATGCATGCAATACACCCTAGGGCCTTACAGTTGGGAAACATTGATGAGCGGAAGACACGCCATATATAACTCCACTCACCAAAACGAACCAATGTCAGACACGGTATCTTTAGCCTGGAAGGAGGCAATTATTCTTATCTGCTGCGCAGCAAAAATGATGCAACCTGTGAAATGATCGCCTTGAAATAACAACCTCAATGGCCAATGGCCACCGTTACAAGTTGCGAAGGTAATTTCAAGTTCAATTTGAATTTGCTATTTCTGGCACTGGGGCGCTGAAATGAGGCAGAAAACTTGATCCTAATGACAAGCTATGCCAATTGCAAGGACTCGATACATAAACTCTAGTGCTGCATGTCTGATTGAAAACGCACCAGAAGCTCATAGGAATGGTGATGAGGCGTGAATAAGACGTTATACGCTCGGAACTGACGAATAGGCGTTGATAGCGATTGTGAGTATTGTGAAGATCGCAGTGCGTGCCTCAATCAAATCGCTTGAGCATTTGAACCGAAAGGCTTGGACGTACATTTTGCGCAGCCTCGACATCGCTGGAAATTCTGAACCGATGCCATTTGCTGTGTCCGCCACGACCAATTTATTTGGCATTATTTGTCGCACCCTCAACCCAGAATTAGAGTACTTAAACCGCGTCGTCCAGGTATTGTTCTTGTTCACCGACCTCGACAACGCCCTTCCACGCCAGCCCTTGTTTTACATTAGGTTTGTTCGAGCTCACTATCCGTGCTATCGACCAACTGATCATGGCGTTATCACGCTCATATAGACACCCGTTTACTCTAGCATCACAATGTGCGGCATCTTTGGCTACTGCAACTTCTTGAAAGAAAAGGTAAGTTACGTTCCCGATACAAGCTATTTCTGGCTTCTGCGTCGTGGCTGCGCGTTTATTCTCGTTGACTCTACATACAACTCCGCGCGCAATGTTTGAGCTGTCGACCTGAAATCTCACTATGATTAGATAACCATATTTAGTAATTTTACCTATGCTTCGCTTCGCGGTTTCGTTGTTATGTACATCAACTGACTTGATCTATCATAGGACCGCAAGGAGATCCTGGAGATTCTTTGCACAGGTCTAGCTCGTCAAGAGTACCGTGGTTATGACTCTGCAGGCCTTGGTATCGATGGTGATAAGCCAGGCGAGATCGTTTTTTTCAAGGAGGTTGGCAAGGTTGCCGGCTTGCGTCAACGTATCTCGGAATCTAGCATCGATACTACCCAGTCGGTGATGTCCCAGGTCTCCATTGCCCACACCCGTTGGGCAACACACGGTCCTCCCTCCGTTATCAATTGCCATCCCCTCCGCTCTGATGTGAACAACGAGTTCATTGTTGTACACAACGGTATCGTGACCAACGCCACGGCTCTTCGGCAAGTTCTGCAGAAGCGTGGCTTCAAGTTCGAGTCTGACACTGACACGGAAGCGGTCGCCATTCTGACAAAATACGTCTACGACTCGCGTCATGACAAGCGCATGACCTTTACAGCTCTTGTGAAGACCGTCCTGAAGGAGCTTGAGGGTTCTTTCGCCTTGGTCTTCAAGTCTATCCACTTCCCGAATGAGATTGTGACTGCCCGTCGCGGTTCGCCTCTCTTGATTGGTGTCAAGACTGAGAAGAAACTCAAAGTTGACTTTGTGGATGTCGAGTTTGCTGGAGCGGAAGCTGATACCAAAGCCGTGGAAAGTCGTGAGTTATCTCGTTTCTTGATCTGGCCTTTGCTAAAATGCTCTTCTAGTTGTTGTTCCCACTTCCCCCACTTCGCGATTGGCACCTCCATCGTTACCCAAGGTGTCTCGTCGTCAATCCCGCAACTTCATGTCCGAGGATGGCATGCCTCAACCGATCGAATTCTTCATCGCCTCTGACGCTTCCGCCATTGTAGAGCACACCAAGCGCGTGCTCTACTTGGAAGATGATGACATTGCTCACATCGCCGAGGGTCAACTGCACATTCACCGTCTGCGTCGGGATGAGTCTGGTAAGGCCGAGATGCCTGCCATTCGCAACATCGAGACGCTCGAGATTGAGATTGCCGAGATCATGAAGGGCAAGTTTGACCACTTCATGCAGAAAGAGATTTACGAACAGCCCGAATCCGTCGTCAACACGATGCGTGGACGCGTGAACTTTGATGACTATAAGATCACGCTCGGTGGGCTGCGTGCCTACCTGCACATTATGCGCCGTGGTCGCCGTATTGTGTTCTGCGCTTGCGGAACGAGTTACCACTCTGCATTGGCAACTCGTGCGATCTTTGAGGAGCTGACAGAAATCCCTGTTAGTGTAGAACTCGCATCCGACTTCCTGGACAGGAAGACTCCCATCTTCCGTGACGACATCTGTGTCTTCGTCAGTCAGAGTGGAGAGACTGCTGACACGATCCTGGCATTGCGGTACTGCTTGGAGCGTGGCGCTCTTTGTGTGGGGGTTGTCAACACTGTCGGTTCGACGATCTCGCGTGAGACACACTGTGGTATTCACATCAACGCTGGCCCTGAGGTTGGTGTTGCCTCTACCAAGGTATGAAGAAAAAAATTGCGATCTGTTCACCATCTGACATGAGCGTTTTGCAGGCATATACCTCCCAGTACATTGCATTGATGTTGATGGCGCTGCAGCTGTCAGAGGATCGGATCTCATTCACTGAACGCCGTAACCAGATCATTGATGGCCTTCGTGCGCTCCCTGCGCAAATCAAGAGTGTCCTTGAAAATGACAAGAGCTTGCGGGAGCTTGCCAATAGCGTCCTTGCAAACTCACGCAGTTTGTTACTGATGGGCCGTGGATACCAGTCAGTGGTTCTCGTTCACGACCTAAACCGTAAGATTGACCGATGATTTCTTTCAGGCATGCCACTTGCCTTGAGGGCGCCCTCAAGATCAAGGAGATTAGCTACATGCATTCAGAGGGTATCCTTGCAGGAGAGCTTAAGCACGGTCCCTTGGCTTTGATTGACGAGAACATGCCAGTCATCATCATCATGACCCAGGATTCGCTATACCCGAAGGTCCAGTCCGCGTTCGAACAGATCACCGCTCGTAAGGCTCAACCCATTGTGGTCTGCAACGAGGGCGATACCGGAATCAAGGCTGGAGTGAAGACCATCCGTGTTCCTCGTACTATGGACTGCTTGCAAGGTCTCTTGAACATCATTCCCTTGCAGCTACTGAGCTACCACTTGGCTATCAAGAACGGGTTTGATGTTGACTTCCCGCGTAACCTGTGAGTTTCTGAGTTGTAGTGAATTGATGTTCAACGCTCACTTTGTTCTGTAGAGCCAAGTCAGTCACGACCGAGTAAATGACCAGCCTTTAACTCCATGTCAGCGGAAGGTGGCATCCGTATCGTTGGCTCAGGTATTCATCATGGACTTCAAAATTACTGTACAAATACTCCGCTCTCATGGACTTGATATGGTTCTGTACTCGACAACGGACGATTTGCATTCAGGGACGGTTTCGACCTATCTTCTCTTTTACCCACTTGATACCGTAAATTTAGTTCTAGTCCCTTCGTTCCGCACAGCATACACGTCAGCAACTGTCTTACCAGAGTGTTGAATCCACTGAAGGTGACGAGGCACGACTTCACGAAATGTAGTTCGAGGGACATGATGCATAATGCATCAGTGAACGCTGCGCTTTGTTAACTCCACCCTCTGGTAAAATGTTGCTCATTCATCTGATGTTCTTGCTACCTTCTGCCTCCAAGATATAGGAAACCATGTAGGCCATGTCGACCCTGCAGTGACGTTGCGCAGAGACAAGCTCCCGACGTGAGTTGCAGTCTAGTAATACCGATGATGCACCTGCGCAAATCAGAGACTCTACTGAGAGTGATTGCTTAAGTCTCTAATAATTAGTGATGGAGTCCTGCTTGGTTCCCTGCAGGGCCGCCTTGATTTCGTGTTCAAGTGTCGCGCGATGTTTGACTACTTAGTCTGAGGTCCGAGTCTTTTCCCCCACTGCGATGACATCCCTACTCGATCGTTGCACAGACACAATACATTGATCGGTACACAAACAACCGCTGGCCCCGGCGCTGGGTGATGTTGTCCTCAGGCTCGATAATTTCCATCACCTCAAAGGACCCCGAAATTTGGGTGTCTGCCTTCAAAGGATGTGTAACATGAGCGGCTGATTGAGGTTTCCCACTTGAGTCGCTCTACCTCAGCAAGTTCTCGACCTTGGAGTCTCATCGGGATGCAGACTCGGTACAGATATGACCGCACCGAGAGACCTATTTGGCCATCTGAGGACATGTTGCCTATCATGGTTGCAGCTGCAGCTTGTCCGACGCGTCCCGTCAAGGCGTGACTGCCACCTTCCAACATGAATCGATCAATAAACATGACCAGTGGAAGGCATGCCGGACGATCGTCCTTGTGTGTTGACAAAAGGGCAACGACCTTGGAACTAATCCAACTCCTGTATGCCCTAATGATCCTATTGGTAGCCTTGGAACAGAGGTCAGTGTGAACTAGGTCACATCTACTGATTAGCAGGGGTGTTTCTTTAATGTCTTAGATATAATTCACAAGGTGGCACTCGCCTTCACCTAATACATGTAAGGACCCAACGTTTGATCCCGCGGGACCAATTCGCGTGACTCTCCTGTCTGTGCTCCAACTGGACTCCAGAACGGTCCAACGACGATACGTCGTCCGAGGGTGAATGAGGCGCTCATAGTAGAAATTATAAGTTGTCTGTCCAAGACTCCAAGTAGAGACACCTGCTGTTTCTTAGGCCGCTGTTGGCATTTTCAATGACGCATTCTGCAGGACGGCGCTGTGATGCACTGTAGAGGCTGTTGGGAGCACTACTTGCATTTTCGGAGGGTCAAACACCTTTCCAATACAGTGGATGAGCAAGGAAGGACGCCAACAATCTGCAGTGAGCGATTCGTGACGGCATAATAACATTTCAGAAAGCTCTACATATCGGCCCGTAGATATTCGGATCACCGAAATGATGGCGGCGTACTATCATGAATTAATCTTGTCACCAGCTGCTTTCGAGGCTGGATGTTGTCATCTTCGTAAGGTATACAGTCCAGAAGCACGCTCAAACAGGTGGGGAAAGCTTCCGTTGCCTAAAGTGGATCGTCAAGTTTCAATATAGCATCGACAAAGCGAGCGTGAGATGAGGTCCCTACCCATCAGCATTTCCAAGAAGTTCTTCGAACCTTCTTCTGAGATTCTCGAGCCTAATATTCAGCCCATTTTCAGTTGTTCCATATTCGTGTCCATGGTCCATTTTGAAGGCAAGGCAGTCTCTTAAGAATTGGTCTAGGTCCTTTACGCGAGTGATGGATAGTTCCGGTTCATTTGATCCCCTTGTCCGAGCGAGGTATGAAGCAACCAAGGTCGACATGCCACCTGGGGCGTGATCTTCAGGAAAGCTTTGAATGTAGGAAACATGAATACACACCAAGAATAGTAGTACCGATCGAAACCTGAAATTGGATGAGAGTTAGTTTTTCGTAGAATCATATGCATATAAACTCTCAAACTGACCTGCTTACCAGACAATGCCGCCGCAAGACCTGTAGTAAGCGCCCCGAGCAAAACTTGCATACCAATCGCAATGTTCAACGCGTAGCCTGTCATTTTTGCTTTAAAAAGAACGCCATCAGAACACGCCCAGATATGAGGATCCTCAGCATCATGCTCGCATACCGAGCAGGAGAGGCTTTATTCAACAATTTAACTGACCTTTTATGGTATATTGTGCCCTCTCCCTCTCTGCGTTGGCAATAGTTGGATCGAGGCGCTCTCCTATGGTCCGTCGCTGTAGAGTCAGGTTGAGGATCGATGCAAAGTAAAAGGGGAGCAACACAAACATGAGGTTTTTCGTCGACGGGCACTATCCAGCCAATGCCAGAATTACTGGCAGGAGCCTGGCCTGACACAACTGTGCGCCGCGACAGTCCACGCATCATATGACCGTCCCGGCTTCTCGTAGCTGGAGGAGGCTGAGGGACTGGTTCAAAATCTGCATATGGATCATTGCGATCACGAGCCGATGAATGTCCCTCTGAACTGTCATTGCCAAGTAGGGGCTTCTCAGTCACTGAAGACTGGGTTTGTTGATGACCTCCGTTGTCTGTAGATCCCAGTGATGATGGCGAAGGCTGCTGCTGAAATTGGGGCTGAGTAGGCCCAGTGGGGGTGAAAGGCAACTTGGGCAAGTTTTGTTGGGGATCCATGGTGTTGATAGGATTTGAGGGTGGCACTGGTGCGAGGCACTCTTGGGGCTCATTTTCAAGGAAGCTTTATACATAAGATGAGCACTTGCGTCTTATCGCTTCGCATACATAGATCGCCCTGTGCCGGAATACTACTTCGGCCGCCGCCATACTCTGAGAAAAATACTGAAGAACGTAACGTAAGGACGTACCACTAGTACTGATGCCACTGGTTCGAACGAATAGCGAGGTCGCAACTCATCGTTGTCGACATCTTCTTCCTGCGACTTGTCAGATATGCTTGCCAAGTGACATCGTTGGGTTTTCTCCTACACTTAAATTCTTCTCAACGATAACTGTTATGCATGCCTGTCACCAGCCATTTGCTCGGCAACCGGATGTGATCATTTGGCGTATGATCTTGTTCGCTTCGCTGCTGCTCTAAGATGCCAAGCTTGAAGCGGTATACTGACTTCGGGCATTGCCGCACAGAGGTATCGGATTATACCCGGGTCACTGATGCAGTACAACTGATGTGATATTGTGGGTCGGAATATCTTTCATGTCGAATATTAGGGCCGGTTCTAAGCTATGGCTGACCACTTTATCTCCAAAGCACGAAGCACGACGTGTTATAGCTTTGGAGACGAATCCTCCGATATCCAGTACGAAGTACAATTGAAACAAGACATAGATTGTGACGAGGACAGGAAGACCTCCACGGGTCTGGCGGCATCGAAGAAAACGTCAGTCGCAACATATATAAGGTGGTTGAATTTGAAATTTCTTTCTACCTAGACATCTGCCGCTATCTCGCTTTAACGAGTTGAAAATATCAGAGGCCGACTCCTGTGAGTAGAATTACTATTGGGGAAGCACGCCAATGGACATATAATGGGATGGCACAAAGGGATGGCCTTATGAATAGATTCCAAGCATAAACAACTGGAAGGTTTTGGTGATCCTGCGGATAAGTACTACGGGGTTATCAGTAAGCGCAATGACCACCAGATGATATGCCGCTCACGTTCTTGCCCATCAGTTTGACAATCGCATCCTACATCTGGTAGGATAGATTAAATGGTGCACTGTGCCAAAGCCGTCAAAGGATAGCGAGAGCGAGAAATATGCAATATCGTACATATCGGCGCGCCCTGCAAAGTTAAGTTCTGACGTAGCCGAAAAGCAATTAATACTTGGACGAATGTCACGACAACAGAAGAAAACAAAGACGGTCTCGAATCCGTTACGTGAGCCTGTCTGATGGCGACCTGCAGTCCTCAGTCATACGACGGACTCTCGTATAAGCCGCAGAGGCGACGACATGGGAATCAGTCTCGACCCGACATAGTGCTGACGCAGTAGGTTACGTGGCAGTGAGGCAGAGGTATGACGGGGCTTTCAATGACGCGACATGCGTGAAGTTTATCACGGCACTGAGGGAGCTTAGATGGTGTTTGACATGGAGGCTTGAAACCTGATACACAAATAACGGTTAGTGATAACAGCGCGCAGAAAACCGATGTTCACCAGAGTCGGTCCACTGCCAAAATCATCATGAATGAAACTTGATAGAAACCGCACAAATCAGAAGTTGGAGACGTACTTACAAGGTGATACATCCTCGCTGTCACTGCATGGGTTGATGAAGGACCTTCAGTATTTCGAGCAATGAGTATGTCGCATATTGGATGACTTTCCGTAGGCAAAATTATTCAGAATAGAATATACCGGAGTCTCAAAAGCATTACCAATACCGCTGATATGTTAACCTATACTAGAA